>PVIH01003268.1:59318-76325 GCA_004025045.1 Sigmodon hispidus | reverse complement strand
CTGCTAACCACCGAGCCAGCGCTGCAGCAATAAAAGGCAGCACTCACCAGCATTAGACCCTTGAAAATCTAAAGCTTTGCCTTGTCATTAGCAAAATGAGGGGAGCCTGGGAGTGGTGGCAAACGCCTTTAATCCCAGCATCTGGAAGGCAGAGAGACAGGCAGATCATCGTGAGATCAAGGCCAGCCTGGTCTACAGAGTTCTAGGACGGGCTCCAAAGCTACACAGAGAAACCATGTCGTGCCCCGCCTCTCCCAAAACAGATCGAGTTTAGGGGACCACCACACTAAATTGGGAGGGCCTCAAAAAGCTTTGGGGAGCCCTCTGTCTTGCCTCTTCCTAAACTGCAGTGTCCTAGCAAGGAAGATGCCAGCTGTGGGTGTGGGTAGCAGTGCCTTGACCCATCGTGATTGGCCTGTTTCAACAAACACTTCTATTGAATAAAGCACTTCTAATTCTCCTGGCCTGTTGAGCCAGCAGCCACTGAGTACATTGCAGCGCCCCAAATCACCTAGTCTCTGGATCTTGGCCAGGGAGGCACCTTGCACAAACCAGTTCTGGGCCCAGCCTGCGGTGGCACGGCTCGTTGGCTGGTCCTAGTACACAACCAATGAGACATGAGGGCGCTCTCAAAGAGGCAGGCCTTGGTCTGTCGCTGCTGCTCCTGATTGGCCTTTAGGCTGTTGTTTGATCAGGGGTCGGGAGGCGAGGAGCCCGCAGCTTTTCCCCTCTGCGAGGCGCACCTCCTTTTATGAGGCCTACGGAAGAAGAGCTGTGAAGAGAAGGAATTGGGATGGGCGGGATGCGTGTTCTACAAATGCAGCACTTGGACGAGCCTGGCTCAGTACCCAGAACTCTAAGTGGCAAGGATTGGAAGGAAGCACTGTAGCGCTGGCAGAGGTTGATCCAGCCCTTTCCACAGATCGCCTTGTGCATCTGGGCAGGGGATGGCTGCCCTATTGAGTTAGCCTCTGAAGGTCAGCGAGGTGAAACCCATTGTCTCAAGTCACACAAGCTTGGTCACTGTTCTCATGAGAGTCTACATCGAGGGAGGTGGAGAATGCACGGGGCCTGTAATCCCAGCACTTGGGAATCAGAGGCAGGAGCCAGTCTAAACTACATATCCAGCTCCCGCCCCAGAGAAAAAGGTACAAACAAAAGACGGTCAGGGTAGTCCCATGATCTGATTTATAATTTTTTTTCCTGCTCTAATATTATGACCTCTCTCTTGCTTTTAAAATATATTTTTTATTAATTCTTTGATAGTTTTATACAAGTATATTTTAATCACGCCCCCATTCCTCACCCACCCCTACCTCCCACTCCCATCCCTCTACCCTAGGAAGATGTCAGGGGTTCTTGTTTTCTTAACTTCTTCCCTTGAGACAATATCTCTAGCTGGTTCTGAAGTTAGACTCCCAGCTGGCAAGGCCCAACAATCCTCCTGCCTCGGCTTCCTATGCCCACCCCCATAGCAGTGGGTTATAGGCACAGACCACCACCACAGTTTTATTGTTTGTTTCTACAGAGGGCTCCAGGAATTTGAATTCTTACTTACCACTGAGCAGATCTCCCTAGTCACAGGGTTTAGGGTTTTTTTTTTTAATTAAGATTTATTTATCTATTATGTATACAGTATACAGAAGAGGGTCCCAGATGTCATCATAGATGGTTATGAGCCACCATGTGGTTGCTGGGAATTGAACTCAGGACCTCTGGAACAACAGTCAGTGCTCTTAACCGCTGAGCCATCCCTCCAGCCCTGGGGTTTAGGTTGTAAACTGGATTTTAGACTCCGTTGTAGTCCTGAAGAGTTGGCATAATCATATCTTGTCTCAGAAAGGGAAAAAGATTCTCCCAGGCTGCTTAAGGAAGAGTGTCATCTTGGTTTCCGGCTGGTGGCACTATCCAGGAGCAAAGGGATCATGGAGGCATTAACTTCATGAATGGATTAGTCAGTTGATGGATTCATGGATGGATGGGCTATTAGGCATCAGGGCCCATACAGGAAGTGGGGTTACTGGGGGGGGGTGTCTTGTGGATTTCCTTCTTTCACCTGACCAAACTCAAGTTGTTAGACTTTCAAGTTGTGATGCTTTGAGTAAGAAATATCACTGGGTGTGGTGACACATGCCTTTATTCCCAGCACTTAGGAGGTATAAGCTGGCAGTTCTCTGTGAGTTCAAAAATAGCCTCGCCTACAGAGTGAGTTCCAGAACAGCCAGGGTTGTTACACAGAGAAATCTTGTCTCAAAAAACCAGACCAAAACAACAACAAATGTCCGGAACAGGCTCAGACATTTTTGAATACTTGTCCTCAGTTGGTGGAACTGTTCAGAGACATTACGGGGAGGTCCAGCCTTGCTGGAGGCCGGGCAGGCTTTGAGAATGTCAAATCTCTCATCCCATTTCCGGTTTCTTTTTAGTTGGGGATGTCTTGTCTCAACATCTTGCTCTGACCAACATGAATCCTATGCCTCCTCTTCATGACGGATTCCTATCCCTTGAAACCATTAGTCCCAATAAAGTTTTCTTTCTGTCAGTTGCCTTGGTAACGTGGCATTTCATCACATCAACAGGAAAACAATCAACACACACTGCAAGCTCCTTTATCCAATGAACCATCTTGCTGGCCCATGTGTCTCCCTTCTGTTTCTGTGGTGCTGAGGGCCCAATTTAGGCAAGAGTTACATGATGAACTACATCCCTAGACCCATCTACCCCCATTTTTAAATGAGGGACAATTTGTCATTATATAACCCAAGCTGATTTCAGACTTGAGGTCACCTGTTTTAGCTTCCTACCTGTTGGAATTACCAACACCACCATCTGGCTTTGAAAGTAAGTTTTGTGAAGGGAGAGATGGTCTGATTTATATTCTCTTGGGACCTCAAATCCTAGAAGAGTATTTGTTTGTTTTAAGATGGAGTCTCTCTATGTAGCCCTGGCTGTCCTGGAATTCACTATGTCATAAATTCACAGAGATCCACCTGCCTCTAAAGGCATGCACCCCCAGCCAACTTTGTGTTGGTTTTTTGAAATAGGATCTCCTGGTTGCTATGTAGCCCAAGGTGGCCTCAAACTCCCTACATAGCCCAGGCTGGTCTTGAACTCCTGATCCTCCCACCTCAGTCTCCTAAACCCTGCATTAAAGTGTGTGCCATCATACCCAGCCCGTTAATACTTCTCAACTCTCCTGTGTTAATATCTATTTGCATGCATTTCTCAGTGAATATTTAGGACAGGTTCACAGAAGCGGAACTGGCTAGGTAAAGGTATGCATGCTTTACATTGAAACAAAACATCAACAACGAACTTACTTTCATGTGTGAAATAGAATTGGTTTGTGGCCTGCTCGGCTGCTATGCTTCTGTTCTGTGAGTTCACATGAGATGCTCAGTGGGGCAGGAAAAAGAGATAAGCATGGGGAAGTGGTAAGGGACCAAGCCACAAGGACCCTTTCCTCCATGTCAGGCAAGAAACTACACCACATGCTGAGGACACTAGGAACCATAGCTGCTCAGAGGTGGAAGGACAGACAGTACAGTCTTGAAAAGGCTGGAGGGTGGCAGGAGGAACAGACATCACATGGCCACCTCCCTCCCCTAAGATCCCTGTTCTGACCTAGCCCGTGCCTCTCTGCTCCCCTCTTACCCAAAGACACCGGTCTTTGGGCAAAAGGCCAGGAAGGAGAAACCTGTCCTACCAGCCCAGGCTGCCTCCATCAGGCCACACTGCTGCCCATCCAGCTGAGCCACTCAGCAGGTATGTGGACGGAGCAGCCAGAAAGGGTGGCGGTACACTTGGGACAGGAATGGGGGTCTGCCCACCTGACCCCCTCCTCTAGAGGTTAAATTCACCCCCAAATCCCCCATACCTAGCAAGGCCTGGCATGTCTGAATTGCTTAGGGTAAGTTCAGAAACTCTTAGCAGAATAATTCTTCCCTTCACATAAATTTTGCACAATATATCAACAGTGCCATATATTTTTTTAAAGATTTTATTTACTATGCATACAGTATTCAGAAGAGGGCACCAGATTTCAACATGTGAGCCACCATGTGGTTGCTGGGATTTGAACTCAGGACCTCTGGAAGAACAGTCAGTGCTCTTAACCTCTGAGCCATCCCTCCAGTCCCCAGCATATATTTTTTTTTAGACTGTTTTAAAGTTTAAATGTTTGAGGCTGGAGAGGTAGCTGTGGGGTAAAGGGATTGCTGCTCAGTCTTAAGGACCTGAGTTCAGGTCCCAGCACACATGCAAAAGCTGAATGCAGCTGCTTGTGTGAGTAAAGACAGGAGCATCCAGCCAGCCTAGTAAGCAGGTGAGCTTCAGTTTCAGTGAGAGGAGACCCATCTCAAAAATAAGGTGGAGAGAAACAGAGGATGACACCCAACATCAACAAGCAGGCATTAGATGGGTGGAGGCAGGAGGATCTTTGTGACTCTGAGGTCAGCCTGGTCTATAGAGTGAGTTCCAGGACAGAAATTCTGTCGCAAAGAACCAAACAATAAAAAGCAGATAAATTGTAAAAACTAGGAAAAAAAATTGCCCCAGTGGGGTCCTGTGCTCTGACACAATGACTGTTATAATCGCCATTTTGTAGATAACACAGTGAGGCACAGATACTTGGGTGGGCCTGGCAAGATGCAGAGACCCCTCTCCCAGAGAATCCCAGCCATATGAGAAATCAGAGTGACCTTGTTCAGGAGGACACCTACTTTACAAGCAGAGTACTACAGGATGTCCCATTTCCTTGATGTGGTTACAGGTTAGTCAAACAGGTGCCTAGAGATGGAGACATGTTTCGTGCTTGTGACTACAGAAAAGCCAGTTTAGCCAGTCAGCTTTCTGGGCCTCTTCTTGCATACTAAAATCTGGAATATATCACATCTCTATGGTGTTTTGAAGATTCTGATTTGATACTAACCATGATGATGCATATCTGTAATCCCAGCACTCAAGAGGCAGAGGCAAGGGCATCAAGTGTGTCTGTCATGCTAGTGGTACCATGACTCAGTGGGTAAAGAAGACTTGAGTTAGCACTAGATGGAGCAGAGATGGGAAGATTGTTGGGGCTCACTAGCCAGAAAGTCTGGCCTGAAAAAAAATGTTGGACTTAAGGTTCAGTGTGAGACCATGAATCTGGACTACACAGTGAGACCATGTCTCAAAAAACAAAAGAAAGAAAAGAAAATTTGAAAGCATTAAGTCCAATGCACTCCAAGGAAGCATGTCTTAGAGTGAAGAAGCACCCTGAGTGGGAAACTTAGTCTGATCCTGTATCCAGACATGCCTGCAGCCAGCCATTTTGAACCAATAAATCCCATGTGATGCTTCACTGATGCTAGCTGGATATCCCCACTTTCTTCTGAAGTCTTATTCATTCACCCTTGTCCCCAAAAGAAAATAAACTCAGGCTGGGTGGAGTGTCACATACCTGGGATAGCCAGCATTCTAGAGTGGGGACGGGGAGAGCAAGTGGGTGACACCTATAATCTTCTCCAGAGCAAGGCAGATGCAGCAGGGTCACCTTGGCTCCCAGGCTAGCCTGGGATACATGTAAATTCCAAAGACTGGGCTTCACAGTAAAACTCGCACACAGGAAATAGACTCATCTATTTATTCTGCCAGCCAGTGTTTTATTGTCTATCTGGCCCAGGCTCAGACACAAGCTGGGTGATGATGGGCGGGGAGCCCACAATGACCATAGCATGTCCCTTCTCTTACAGCAATCTAGGTCTATTAGAGCTTATACAAACTATTGAGCAATTATGGCTACATTTGCAAGAAGTTCTGGAAGCCACAAGAGAGGTGCATGATTGATTGTCAGAACAGTGGAAGGACATCTGAGGACAGGACATTCTGTTTTAACCAGAAAGATGAACCAGATCAGCCAAGTAAAAGGAGGTGTGTGTGGCCTGGGGCGCAGTTAGAGCCCAGGGCACCTCCTCTGCCTACAAAGGGACTTTGCAAGAAGGGAAAATGGAGGGAGGTGGGCAGGGGTGGCTTGTGGCTGAGGTACTTGGGGGGGTGGGGTGGAGAAGAGGTTGAGGAGGCGGCCCAGTTACAGCTGAGAGGCAGGAGCTGAATTCAGGCAGAGGTGTACACATGGCTCCCCTTCAACTTCAGAGAGTAGTGTAGAAGTACATGGCTATCAGCATCACAGGGAGCTAGGCAGGTAAATGATGAGAGTGAGTGATCTAGCCCACACCCACACCCCTGGACACCCACAGATCCCTCCTCCACAGCCCACGCTCTCACTGTCCACATTAAGATGGCGAAGCCGAACCACGATATGCCCCATGTGTAGCTGTCAATGGCGTGACCAATGTGCTCAAA
This sequence comes from Sigmodon hispidus, assembly GCA_004025045.1. NCBI lineage: Eukaryota > Metazoa > Chordata > Mammalia > Rodentia > Cricetidae > Sigmodon > Sigmodon hispidus. The sequence goes on along the minus strand of PVIH01003268.1, from coordinate 69,983 downwards.
GCAACCCTAGAGAGAGGAACAGTAGAGGTTTGTGAAGATACTGTACGAGGATGGTGAGGAATAGAAGGTCACCATGCACCCCGGGAGATGTACCTTTCTCACTAGTGCGATGGGATTGTAGCCATGTTTGCCTTCTAGGACTCTTTGATATGGAAGCCAGCCCCAGAGACAGCAGCTATCAATCTGGGCTTGCTTATATTCTGCCTGGCTTTCTATGCTACCCACAAACTCAAAGCTGTTAAAACCAGGTTTATTTTTCATTCACTCCTGATATCTGCTCACTAGAGACAAGGTTGAGCAAGGCTGGAGCCCTATACCAGGGTCACCCTCCTGGATCCTGTTGCAGCCACAAAACAGCTGAGACTAAAGGTCCAGAGTGCATGACCCTGTCAGGTATAACCAAGCCTGGGACTGGCTCTGCTCTTTGTTGGTAGAACACAGGTACAGTTCTGGTTCTCTGAGCCTGGTTTCCAACCTGCTGAGTGGCAGTCTGGAAGGCTGATGGGGAAGCACGAGGTGATATGTGGAGGGATATTCATGGACCATTGGCTTGATGGGATGGGGCACCCTGGGACACCTTCCCTCCAAACCTGAGCTAAGACTTGTAGCCATGGGAACAACTGGGACCAGGTCTAGTGTTAACGCCCCCTTCCTGTTTATGCCTTTGCACGGGCCTCCCTGCTCTTCCCCTCACAGGGATGAACCTTCTTTCTATCAAGCAGGACCATTGCTTCCTTTTCCCACTCAGCTGTGAGAAAGAGGAAAACTAGAGCCGTTAAAACCTGCATAAGGGCGTGCTCCACATGGGTCCTCATTGCTATTTGTGCTCCGGTTGTAACAATAGCACTATGTTTCATTTTGTTAATTTTTGGTTGAAACAGAGTCTTACTATGTAGCACTATCTGACCTAGAACTTGTACACCAAGATGGCCTTGAACTCACAGAGATCTGCCTGAGTGCTGGGGTCAAAGGTGAGCACCACTACACCTCACCCGCTATTATTATGATTTTCTAGTCTTTTGAGAAGACAGGGTTTCTCTGTGAAGCCCTGGCTGTCCTGAAAATCCCTATGTAGACCAGGTTCCTGCCTCTGTTGGGATTAAAGGCCTGTACCACAATACTCAATTATTAGTATTTATTGCCCAAACTGGCCTCCAAGTGTCAGTGATCCCCCACAGCTGGGATTACAGGCATGTTCCAGCACAATAATTTTCAGCTACTATTTTTTAATTTGAGCTGTACTGGAGATTGATTGACCCCCAAGGCCTCTTACATGCTCAGAAAAGCACTGAATCACTAAGGCACGCCCTTCAGCCCTTATGGGGGTTTCTAGATAAGTGATCTATCTACCACTGACAGAATCTTATCCCTGGCCTTCTTTGACTTTTGAGGCAGGGGCTCTGGAAATTGCTCAGGGTGGTCAAAGATTCCTGCACAGCCTGCCTCAGCTCACTAACCGGCCAGAATAGCAGGCACTTATGCAAAGCCTAGCTCCAGTTAATGACAACATTCCTGAGGTCTGAATCAGAGTGTTTGTGCATCCTGCTGACTCATACAAAGAGCGGGAGGACCAGGGAGCAGAAAAAGGCCAGTGAGGAGAGGCTGGAAGACAGATGGACAGACAGACAGAAGAAGGGGGAAAGAGAGAGACAGAGCAGATGGATAGACAGGTGCTGAGGGCAAAGGGCCACACCTTGGTAAACAGATAGTCCATATGGCCCACTCGGCAACCTTCTTCATTGATGGGGATGAAGTTGCCTGTCCGACGGCAGCATAGAGGAGGCCAGGGGAAATCCACTTCGGGAGTGGCTGCCCGGAAGGCCGATGTGTAATTCACCCAGTCCATGGGGCCAGATGTACCACAGCATTCTTGCTGTAAAAAGAGCTAGATTTAGGCAGGGCTGGGATGGAGGTCACACAGTTAAAGAGAGGCAGATTGGCTTTTGGCACAGCTGGACCCACCTTGTTAGAGTCCCGTGCTCTGTGTGTGTCTGTGTCTGTGTGTAAGGCTGATAGATTTGGTCCAAGCCTACACTCATTTTCTTCTAAAACTCTTTTGTTGATAACTGTGCTGACAAAATGACACCAAAACCTAGATGGTGGGGGGATGCTGGAAGATGGTCCAGCATTTAAAAGCACCTGATGCTCTTTTTTTAAAAAACAAAAAACAAAAAACAAAAAACAAAAAAATACTTTTATTTATTTATCTTGGTGTTTGCCTGGAACTGGAACTACAGACAGTTGTTAGCTGCCATGTGGGTGCTGGGAATCGAACCCAAGTCCTCTGGAAGAGCAGATGGTGCTCTTAACCGCTGAGCCATCTCTCCAGCCCACCTGATGCTCTTCAAGAGGACCCAAGTTCAGCTCCCAACATCCATGCTGGGTGCTTCACTACCATCTGCAACTCCAGTTTCAGAAGTTTTGAGGTCCTCTTCTGACCTCTGTGAACACCCCTACACAAAGTCCACAATACACATAGACATAAGCACATAAAAAATTTCTAAATAGAATTTTACAAAAGGCAGGTGTGTGGCTTTCCTCAGCCCTATGAGTGGTTTGTTGTTTGGGGGACAGGGTCTCACTATGTAACCCAGGCTGGTGTCAAACTGTAGCAGCCTGCCTCCACCTCCTATGTGGTAGAATTCCAGGGTCTCACCACAGTGTCCAGCTCAAATGGTATTTAATCAGAAGCCCTTGGATGGGCACCCTTCAACAGCGCAGTTTCTGGAGCCTGCATGACTTGGACTGAGCTGAAACTCGGAAGCTGCTTCTTTTTCCTCCTCTTTCTCCTCCCCTCCCCCTCCCCCCTCCTTTCCTCTGCAATATTATGTTGGATGCAATTAAGGGTTCAGCTTCTGAGCTAGCTATGGGTATATTGTATCTCAGTCCTGGAATCGCAGAACTAGGAAACTGGAAACAGAAGTATCAGGATTTCAAAGTCATCTTTGGATGTAGAGAGAGTTCAGCACCAGCCTGGACTTCAGGAAACTCTTGGTTGTTGCTGCTGTTGTTTGGGTGTTGAGACAGGGTTTCTCTGTACAGCCCTGACTGTCTTAGGATCCCCTCTGTAGACCAGGCTGGCCTCAAACTGGCAAGATCTACCCATGGGAATTAAGGCATGTGCCACCTGTTCCATTGGGTTCTCTGGCCCACCCCTGCACATTCCAGGAAGCTCCATTCCTGTTTCTCTGTCTCTCCAAATTCAGCCCACTCAGAGAGTCTCTGAACAAAAGAAAGGCGCCAAAAAGCCCAGTTCTGAACTCTTGACAGCTAGGGCTCCCTCCCCTGATGACACCAGACACCCAAGCTCTCGAGTAGGCACTCAGTTTGTGACCATACTTGGACACAAAGCCACTAGTGAAGGACATGTCATCACCTCTCACCTACATTCTATAAAACCTCCCTGCCTTAGCTGGGGCATGTGTGACTTCTTCGGCCTTGACCTCTGAGGCCAGTGAACCTGCCTGAGTTACTTTGCCCTCAATCAGCCTGAGGTTGAACCTTTTCAGTTCAGCTTGATCTGGTTTACTGCATCAGCCAAGAAACTTATCGTCAGAGGACAGAAAACTTATTGCCAACACGCTGGGCTTGAACCTTGTCTTAAAATATGATAAGCAGGACTGGAAAGATGGCTCGGAGGTTAAGAGTGCAGGCCATTCTTGCAGAGGAACTGGGTTTGGGTTCTATTACCCACATTAAATGGCTCTCCACCACCTGTGACTCCAGTTTCAGGGGATCTGATGGCCTCTTCTGGTCACTGAGGGCACTGCATACACAGACATACAGCCTGCAGAACACTCATACACATAAAATTGAAAAAATAAATTTTCTTTTTTTCTGTTTTTAGTGTGTGTCTCTGTAGTTTACATATTTCTGCACATGTGGGGTTTGCACATGTGTGCCCATGCATGTGGAGGCCTGAAGTTGATGGAAAGAATCATTCTTGGATGAGAGGACTCTTCCATTTCATTTATTGAGGCAGGGTATCTCAATCAAACCCAGAACTTATCGATATGGCTAGTCTAGCCTTCCTAGCTAGTCTTCCCTCGATATGGCTAGTCTAGCTAGCCAGCCTTCCCTGGAGTGTCCTCTGCCTCCATCTTCCAAAGTTGAAATTACATCCTCAGCCTGCTTTTTTTTATCAGGGTTTCTGGAGATCTGAACTCCGTATGTCTCACTTGTAGAACAAACACCTAATCCCTGGGCCATCTCTCCAACCCTCAATACATAAATATACTTTTTTCTGATTGATTGTGTATACAATGTTCTGCCTCCTGTATGTATCCCAACACACCAGAAGAGGGCATCAGATCTCATTATAGATGGTTGTGAGCCACCATGTGGTTGCTGGGAATTGAACTCAGGACCTCTGGAAGAACAGTCAGTGCTCTTAACCTCTGAGCCATCTCTCCAGCCCCATACATATTCTTAGAATATATATAGATATACATATATATAATAAAGGAGCTCATCGTGGTGAAACAGGGCTATAATTATCAGGAGATTGAGAAAGATTCAAGGCCTAGTGAATTAAAGGGTAGCCTGGGTAACTTACGGTGACCCTATCTCACCCAAAAAGTTTTTTTAAAAAAGAGAAGTGGGGGGCTGGAGAGATGGCTCAGAGGTTAAGAGCACTGACTGTTCTTCCAGAGGTCCTGAGTTCAGTTCCCAGCAAAACCACATGGTGGCTCACAACCATCTATGATGAGGTCTGGCGCCCTCTTCTGTAAAACTGTATGCATAATAAATAAATTTAAAAAAAAAAAAAAGAGAGAGAGAAGTGGGACCTAGGGTAGCAAATAGCAAAGTGGTAGAGAGAGCCTTTTCTTCAAATGTATGAACGGCAGAAAGAACAGTAGGGTTAGGTTCAAGGTCAGCCTGGCTCACACACTAAAGGTCATTACTGTCCTTGTGGAAGGAGAATCACCGTTAGTGCTACAATGCAGGCAGCCCTGCCACCTACCACTCTGGTGACCCTAGAAAGGGAGTTTCTTTTCTAGGTCTCTTGTCTACAAAGCCATAGTGACCCAAGGCTCCTCTACCACACTGGGATCGCTGAATGGATGTCCCATCACTGGGAGATGATCACAGAGCCCAACCCACCTCAATCATAATCCGATCCCAGAGGCGGGTTAGCTCCTGGCCCTGGTCACTGTCTGCACTGTAGAAGGTCAGCATTTGCTTGGTGATCAGAGATGGGTTGGACACCATCTGAGGAGAGAAGACAGAGAAAAGCAGGAGCTAGCTGGCTAGGGATGAAGGCCCACCTTTCCCCTACCCTCCCCATTCCGGGATGCCATCTCCCTCCCTGCATCCCGACAGGGCTCTGGCCCCCGCCTGACTCACATAGTCCCGGTGGGTGTAGGATGTAATGCAGGAGGCACACTCAAAGATGTAGACTATGAGCATCAGCAGCAGGTACTGCAGAGGGCAAGAAAAATCATGACACAGAGGCCAGAGAGAGATGCCTGGGTGCTTCCGACCAAAGAGTCAAAACAGAATTTTTTTTTTTTGAGACAAGGTCTCATTATGTAGACCTCCCAGTAGCCTGGAAATCACTACATATACTGAGCTCTGAGTTGGTTTCAAATTCACCAAAATCTGTCCCATACCCTTCTGCCACCAAGAGATGGGATTAAGGGTGAGCTGTAATATACAGCCCCAAACAGAGCTTTTGTTCAGTGGGAGAGTGCTACCTACCATGTATAAGACTCTGGGTTCCCTCTCCGGCAGTGACACACACACACACACACACACACACACACACACACACACCAAACAGATAGACTAATTTTGAAAAACTAGTGTGTGAGGTGGAAGATTGAAAACCTGAGACCAAGCTGGTCAGGGTTGGCACAGGCCTTTAATCCCAGCACTCTGGAGGCAGAGGCAGTTGATCTCTGAGTTTGAGGCCAGCCTGGTCTACAGAGCGAGTTCCAGGACAGCCAGGGCTACACAGAGAAACCCTGTCTCCAAAAGTCAAAAAAAAAAAGAAAAGAAAAACCAAAGTAATGGAGCTGCCCTCAAGGCATTGGCATTTCGGCACAGATGGGCACCGGAAAGAAAAGGTTTAAGGAGAAATTTTTGTAGTGTGCCATGGCCGAAAGGGCAAAAGGCCAGTATAGCTCAGCAGTAGAGTACTTACTTAGAACCCATCCGTGAGGGGCTGGGTGCTTGTCTAGCATTCCCAAAGTCTGGGTCCCTTCTTCAGAAAGGCAAGGTGTCTTTATATATCACATAAAAATATATACTCATGGGGCTGGAGAGATGGCTCAGCGGTTAAGAGCACTGTCTGCTCTTCCAGAGGACCCGGGTTCGATTCCCAGCACCCACATGTCAGCTAACAACTGTCTGTAGTTCCAGTTTCAGGCAAACACCAAGGCAAATAAATAAATAAATAAAGTTTAAAATATATATATATATACATACTCAGATATTTACAGATGAATACCTGGGCATGTAGAATATGCTTCAAAATCCCTTGGGGAGGGGCTCAGGAGCTGAGAAAGCAGTGCATAGAAAGGCCCTGAGTAAAGCTCCTGCACCCACATGGGGAGGCCCACATCACCAGTAACTCTAATTCTGGGGGACCTAGTGCCCTCTTCTGGCCTTCATGTGCATCTGCACTCATGTGCACATAGCCACACAGAGACAGACATATGTACATATAGTTTTTAAAACGTGAACTGGGTGTAGCTCAGAGGAAGCACTGAGCTGTTTGCACAGTTCACACCTCTGATACCAGCACTCGTAGAGGCAGGGGCAGACAGATCTCTGAGTTCAAGGCCAGTCTGCTCTACAGAGTGAACTCCAGGACAGTCACAGCTACACAGAGAAACTTTGTCTTTGGGGAAAAAAACCAAAACCAAAATAAAAAAAAAAATGGAGAAAAAGAGAAGCCAGACATATTTTTAAAAGTTAGGAGCCAGGTGTGACAGTGCATGCCTTTAATTCCTGAACTTGGGAGGCAGAGGCAGGAGGATTTCTGTGAGTTTGAGGCTAGGCTGGTCAACATAGCAAGCTCCAGGACAGCCAAGACTACATAGAGAGACCTTGTCTCAAAAGAAACAACAAACAAAAACAGTAGCTAGGTTGACTTTCAGGTTTTGATTAAAGTGTTATGTCAGGGAGTCTGGAGAGATGGCTCAGTGGTTAAGAGCACTGACTGTTCTTCCAGAGGACCTGAGTTCAATTCCTAGCAACACATGATGGCTCACAACCATCTGTAATAGGATCTGATGGCCTCGTCTGGCCTGCAGGTGTACATACAGGGCACTCATACATAAAAAAATATAAATAAATAAAAATAAAAAATAGATTAAATCATAAACAAAACCCAGAATGGAGCCAAGAGCTGATCTGTTCCACTGTAACTGGGTTGTATGGTCCCGCACGGGTGACTTCTTCTCTCTGAATCTGTTTAAATTGTGGTGGCATTTCATCATAGGCCACGTGACATGTATGAATTAATCTGTGTAAAGTGCTGAGCACAGGGCATAGGTTGCTTGCCTGTTGGATGATAGCTGTCTTATTTCATTTCATTGTTAGTGCTATAACTCAGGACCACACAGACCTTGGAGACAAAAGAGTTAGGTTTCTAGCCTCATTATTTTATTGGGAATATATATGTGTAATATACTAATATAATAAAATATTAATGTAAATATAGTAATGTAAAATATATTACTATATTTATTTATATCATTTTAGGAGCCTCCTAACAGTTGATTAACACCCTTCTCTCCCCTGCACCCTAGGTTCCTCTGTTCAATGGGGGTGATGGCGGAAGTAATCAGGCCAGGGCATGGTGAATGAAATGGTGCTTGTGAGGTCCCAAGTGAGGTACCATTCAGAAATCACACTCATGGCCCTGCTGTCATCCCTGACTGTGATGTCCATTCCCACCATCCCCACCCTGGGATCTCACCGTGAGGATCATGGACCGACGGCGACAGAGTGCAGCTCCTACACCAAAGCTGGCCACCACGAAGAAGGAGAAGCCGCAGAAGATGGCAATCCAGGCACCAGCGAAGACATCATCCTTGCCGGAGACGCCCATCAGTGGGTACACGCGGTACTGGTCAGCTGTCACCCACACTGTCTCAGCAAACAGGGCCAAGCCTGACAACTGAACAGGGAAAAGTTAGGAGTGTTCCTGGGCTAGCAGTTGGCTTGTGTGAGTCTCCAGAATGTACCTCTTTCCTGGCCCACAACCTCCCGTGCCCTTGGGGTAAAGTGGACTTGGAAGAAAGGCCAGTCCGTGTCTTTATGAGCAGACATGGGGTGGGAAGAAGCCAAGAAGGAAGAAATAGTCCAGGTAAAATCTCAGCCCACACAAACCAGGTGCCAATGGCTTTAAAGACAAACGGAGATGTCACATGCCAGCCTTGGCAAGCAGAGGGGCCCAAGGAAGCTGCCCTGGTGGCCTGCTATGCTTAGTGATGCTGTTCTGAAAACAGGATTTTACAGGTGGGTAAAGCTATGTGACACCTGCACCTTTTAGTTGGTCAATTTATTCTACAGGTGCACTGTCCCGGGCAAGGCCAGAGCCATCTCACAGGCCTGCTCTCTGTGGCACCATAATAAGGGGGATAGAGGCCACATGGCGGAGCACTGAAGCCTGGAGCTAGGCATTCTGTGGTCTTATATGGAGCAGCTGGAGGCAGGCCACGGGAGCTGCAGAAGGGCATAAGTAGGGTGAGCTACCCTGAAATGAGAAAATAGGTTTATCTGTTTCTGTTTGCTTAAAGAAAAATCAGGAAGACTGGGGGGATGCCTCTCCATTGGTAGAGGGTTTCTCTATCATGTAGAAAACCCTGTGCTCAGTTGCCAGCCATGTAGAAACTGGGTCTGCTGGTGCATACCTGTAAGCCCAGTAGAGGTAGAAGGCATCCATAGCTCAAGGCTATCCTTAGCTACATAGGGAGTTTAAGGCCAGGTTAGACTACATGAGAGACCTTCTTTCAAACATAACAAAAAAGAAACAAAAAAATCTGGTCACTACATGGTTGTCATGGAGACAAAGGATTAAAAACTCTGTTCTCTATAAACACAGTCATGGTGACAGAGGTCTTTAATCCCAGCACCTGAAGGGCAGGACAGAGGCTGGTGGGCATTGGAGTTCCAATACACGGAGAACCTAGTCTCAAAATAAATAAATAACTAAAGAAGAAGAGGAAGAGGAAGGAGGAAAAGGAGGAGGAAGAAGAGGAGAAGTAGAAAGAAGGCAACTTCTCTGTGGATAGGCTTTTGTTTGTTGTTTTGGGTTTTTGAAACTAGGTCTCAGGGCTGGAGAGATGGCTCAGCGGTTAAGAGCACCATCTGCTCTTCCAGAGGACCCGGGTTCGATTCCCAGCACCCACATGGCAGCTAACAGCTGTCTGTAGTTCCAGTTCCAGGCAAATAAATAAAGTTTTTTTAAAGAAAAAAAAAAAAAAAGAAAGAAACTAGGTCTCACGAAGTAGCCCAAGTTGGTCTGGATTTATGGTGTGGCCCAGGGTGGCCGGTGTTCTTGTTTCAGCTGCCTCAGGCTACAGGTGTGTGCTCTCACACTGTACTATTTTGTGGATATTAAAGCTAACACTTTGTTTTGTTTTGTTTTTTGGGGGAGCAAGGTTTCTATACATAACAGCCCTGGCTGTCCTGGAACTCTCTCTAGATCAGGCTGGCCTTCAACTCACAGAGGTCAACCAGCCTCTGCCTACCAAGTGCTGGGACTAAAAGTGTGTGCCACCAACACCTGGAGAAAGCTAACACTTCTAATGTACTATTGTGCACTGGATGTGTGACAATCGCTATTGTTACCAACTGTAGTATCCTATTGCTCAGGACCAAACAAATAATGTACAGCTTTGTCAGATTCTATTCTAAAAACATTAGTCTAGGAACTCATTGTGTTCTCAAGCATCCTTCCTGTGTCTTACAGATGAGAAAGCCAGGGTTCACAGAGGTAATATTGATCGTCTCAGACCCCACTACCAGAGTTGGGACATGAACTCAAGCCTACTGGGCCAAGGCAATGCAAAATCATCATTTCATTTTTTTTTAAAAGCCAACATCAAGGCCTTGAAGAGGTGGCTGGTAGTTAAAAGTGCTTACTGCTCTTCCTGAGGACTGAGCCTGATTCTCAGAATTCACAGTCAGTGGCTCACAGCCACCTGAAACTACAGCTCCAGGGAAATCCAATGCCCTCTGTGGTCCCTCAGAACACCTGTACTAACCTGCACCCCCACACACATATATACACAGTTATTTATTTGTTTGTTTGTTTGAGATGGAGTCTATTTATGTAGCCCTGGCTAGCATGAAACTCACTATATAGAGCAGGCTGGTCTTGAACCCACAGAGATCTGCCTGTATCAGCCTCTCCAGTGCTAGGTTTAAAGACATGGGGCACTATAATGGCTGTGTACACATACTTCAAAAATAAAATGTTGGAGCGAGTAAGGAGTAGATTGGGAAAAGTTGGGGAAGGGACCACTGAACAGACCAAGACACACTGTATGAAACTCTCAAATAACCAATAAAAAGAATCTTGGCTAGACATGGTACATGCCTCTAATCCTAGAGGTAGGCAGATCTGTGGGTTCAAGGCCAGCCTGGTCTACAAAAAAAAAAAAAAAAAAAATCCTAAAAAATAAAAGAGACAATTATCTCTGGATGTGG
>PVIH01003268.1:0-59218 GCA_004025045.1 Sigmodon hispidus | reverse complement strand
ATGTCTTTAATCCCAGCACTCAGGAGGCAGAAGCAGGTGGATTTCTAGGAGTTAGAGGCCAGCCTGGTCTACTTAGAAAGGTCCAGGCTAGCTAGGGCTATATATCGAAATCCTGTCTCAAAAAACTGAAAGCAGTCCCTTTGTGCTAATACCTTCCATGTGTTTAAAAATCTTTATTATTTATTGGGTGTGAGTGTGCATAAACAGGGGTGCAATACCTTGAGTGTGGAGGTCAGAGGACAGACAATCTGTAGGAGTCAGTTTCCTCCCTACTACACGGGTCCTTGGGCCCAGGACTACGCCGAGCTACTACCTTTATTTACCCACTGAATCCTTCCAAAAGCTGCATTTTGTTTGTTTTAAGACACAAAACTTGGGAGCTGGAGAGATGGCTCAGGGGTTAAGAGCATTGACTGCTCTTAGAAAGGACCTGGGTTCAATTCCCAGCATCCACAAGGCAGCTAACAACTGTCTGTAACTTCAGTTCTGTGGCAAAACACCAATGCACATTAAAAAAAAGGAAGACACCAGGGGCTGGAGAGATGGCTCAGTGGTTAAGAGCACTGACTCTTCTTCCAGAGGACCAGGGTTCGATTCCCAGCACCCACATGGCAGCTCACAACTGTCTGTAATTCCAGTTCCAGGCAAACACCAAGGCAAATAAATAAAGTTTGAAAAAAAAAAAAAGTAGACCTGGAACTGGCTGTCCCCCAAAAGTGTCCGAGTAGAGGGAAGGGGATGAAGAGCCCTGTTCTTTCTGGGTGGTTTTTTTTTTTTTTTTTTTTTGCAAGTTTTGTTTCCTTTGTTGGGACTAAGTCTTCCTGTGCAGCCCTGGCTGTCCTGGAACTTCCTACATAGCCCAGTCTGACCTTGAACTTATAACCATCCTCACCTCTGTCTCCTAGTGCTGCACGGGATTAAAAGTGTGGGTTACCACACTCAGACAGAAAGAACCCTTTGTTTTAAAGATTCAGTCCTCTGCAGTCGAGTCTGATCTTCAAATCTCTGTTTGCTGAAGCTTGCCTTGAACTCTCTCAAGTGCTAGGATCACAGGTATGTACCACACCCAGCTGCTTCCCCCCCACCCGACAGAGCTGCACGCTCTGATCTAGGCTGGCCTCATTCTTCCAGGCGCTAGGATTACAAGTGTGTACCAACATTCCTGTCTACCATGCATTTGTCACAGGGTACCCATGAATCTACAGGAGTCATAAAGACTCACTTGCTGACCATGAAGACTATGAGAACAGCTTCCTCCCTCCCACCCCACCCTTTGCAAGGTCAGACAGCTGGGTTCCCTCTAGGCTTCTGGGATTGGCACTGCAGTGTATAGACATGGCCCCTCTCCCCACCTCAGGTTTGTGTCTCCCCACACACACCCATGCTCCCCAGACCTGGGGCCTCACCAGAATAATAATGTTGCCTACAAGCAGCAGCCCCACCACCACAGGAGACCCCTTCTCCTCCTCCGTTGCTGCAGAAGCCATCTTCTTGCTGAGGACAAAGAAGCTGGGATGAGACGAGTTAGGAGACCCTCTTCTCCACTCCATACTCCATCCCTCCCGGGATGCTCACTTGCTGAAGAGCCCATGTTGATACCCATGTGCCCAGGGCTCCACAGCCTGCCTTGAGCCCTCTACAGAATCAGAAAGCTCTCATAGGGCAGTTGTGGCCTCTCAGTTTCCCCTACCCTGTTAATTCCCAGAACCTTCTCCTCACCTTCTCTGCAGAAGCCTCTCTGGCCAGTCCCACCCACAACAGCTCCCTATATATGCCCAAACCCTCCTTGACCCGGTCTCCCAAGAGGAGGGGGGGGGATGGGCTCAGCAGGCTGACCAGTGATGGCAAGATAGATTTTAGAGTGATTTACAGACCTGAAATTCAGGATTGTGCTCATGACCAGCCACTGGGGCAAGGGGATGTATGTCCGCAGGCCATCCAGTTCCCAGGCTGCAGTGGTACAGGAGGGGTGGGGGTGGGGGCAAGTTAACCCCTGATGTGCTGCCTTTTCCCTAGGGGCTGCGTGGAGCAGGGGTCAGCTCCATGACAGACACAGGAATCCCAGATCAGAACACAACCTTGTGCAGCTTCCTGAGGCCAGGAGTCCAGAGAGAGACCCCCCTCTCCCCCTAGCAAAGGAGCATGGAGCAGGGGAGCGGGAAGGGCTGGAGGATGGGCCCTTGGTTAGGGCAGCAGCAGAAAAGGAGATAGATGGTGCTGGTGTCAGCTGGTGGGGGCTGAGACAAGTGTGTGTATGTGAAGAGGGAGGAAAGAATGTCCTAGAAGAAGGAAGGGACGTATGGACTGGGCTAAGTGAGACAAAAAGAGATCCTGTCCCCCAGCACACACACACACACACACACACACACACACACACACTTTCCTCGGGCTGAAGAACAAAAGAGATCTCAATTCAAGCCAGAAAGAGTAGTGCACACCTGTAATTGTAATCCCAGTAGTGGGGAGATGGAGGCAAGGATTACGGGTTCAATACCACCCTGAGCTTCATAGGCAGAGGGGTGGGGGGAGGGACAGAGAGAGGAAGAGAAAGAGAAAGTGGAGGATGGGAGAGAGGGGAGAGAAAAAGGAAAGGGAAACAAAAGAAAGAAACTTATCTAGGTTTAAATCCTGCTATGTCCTAGTGACGGACGCTCCTGGTTTCCAATCGCCAGCGCCTGAGAGCGGAGCCCGCGCGTCGGTCTCTCCGACGGCGCCCCCTGGTGGTCGCCTGAAGCAAGGGCCCTGCCCCAGAATTCCTCCAGATCTTTTGTTGAGTTTTCTCTGCCTGTGGATGTTTCCCTAACACAGGAAAAGCGGACAAACAAATGATGCTTAAGATTCCCTTGTCGGGGGCTGGAGAGATGGCTCAGAGGTTAAGAGCACTGACTGTTTTTACAGAGGTCCTGAGTTCAATTCCCGTAACCACATGGTGGCTCACAACCATCTATGACATCTGGTGCCCTCTCCTGTATACTGTATACATAATAAATAAATATGGGCCTAGCGTGGGAGACTGGGGCATGAGAATCCCAAGTTCAGGATCACTCGTTATGCAGCTGTGTTACAGAAGACCTTGCCTTGGCAGAGGCAGGAGGAGGATGGATCTACGTGAGTTCAAAGCCAGCCTAGCCACCAGAGCAACTTCCAAGTCAGCCATAGCTAAACAGTGAAACCCTGCCCTCCAAACAAAACACCAGGCATTGGTGGTAAAAAATAACATGAGGCGTCTTCCAATTTAAGTAATTGGGAATTAATCAACCTACTTTAGATTTAAAGTAGTTTTTCTCTTTAGATTTACATCTATTTTTAAGGGCTTCCAAGAAAATCTATATAAGTATTTATGGAGCAGATAAGTTTTAGTCTAAATAATTTGCTGAACAATTGAGCCACGCTTATATATGTAATTATATTTATATATTAATAATCATTACATTTAATATTTTACATATTTAAGATATATTTTATATAATTATATAAATGTAATCTATTTATTTTGCGACACAGTCTCTCTATACAGCTCAGGCTGTCCTGGTCTTACTATGTAGACCAGTCTGGCCTGGACTAGAACTCACAAACATCTACCTATCTCTGCTTCTGAGTGCTGGGATTAAAAGTGAGAACCATAAAGTTTAGCCCCATGCTAATACTTTTTTCCCCAGTATTTTTGTTTAAGGTTTTTTTTAAAAAGCTTTATTTATTTTGTGTTTGAGTGTTTTGCCTGTATGTATGTGTACACTACCTGTATGCCAGAAAAGGGTATCAGATCCTCTGGAACTAGAGTTACATCTGGTTGTGAGCACTGTGTGGTTGATAGGAATCCAATCCAGGTCCTCTGTAAGAGAAACGAATATTCTAACTTGCCTAGCTATTTCCCCAGCTACATGCTAAAATTTCTTTTTATTTTATGTTCATGGTATTTTGTCTGTATGTATGTCTGTGTGAGGGTGTCAGGTTCCCTGGAACTGGAGTTATAGACAGGTGTGAGTACCATGTTGGTGCTGGGAATTGAACCCAGGTCCTCTGGAAGAGCTCTTAACCTTTGAATCATCCCCATGATTTTATTTTAAAGATTTATTTATTATGTCTACAGTGTTCTGCCTGCAGGCCAGAAGAGGGCACCAGATCTCATTACAGATGGTTGTGAGCTGCCATGTGGTTGCTGGGAATTGAACTCGGGACCTCTGGAAGAGCAGTCAGTGCTCTTAACCTCTGAGCCATCTCTTCAGTCCAATCCCTCAAATTTTTATGTTGCGAAATCCATCATGTATAGCTTTGGAGATCTTTTTATTTGTTTTGTTTTTCTAGACGAGGTTTCTCTATGTAGCCCTGGCTGTCCTGGAACTCACTCTGTAGACCAGGCTGGCCTTGAACTCACAGAGCTCTGCCTGCCTCCCAAGTGCTGGGATCAAAGGTGTGCACCACACTGCCCAGTAATTTTTGTTTTAATTAAATTGTGTTTACCTCTCTTGTGTGTGCCCCTGTGGGGGGAGAGGGCAACTAGCCGAAGCTGGTTTTCTCCTCCCAGCACCGGGGTACTTGCCACCATGCCTGAGGACCCGAATTCCATCCTCTGGGCTCACGTGGTGAGAGAGAACTCATGTCCTCTTCCCTCGGTCTATGGCACAAGCAACCTTGCAGGGAAAAATGGCCAGCCAAAGAAACCCACCCTGGATCTGAGACCTGAGCCAGTGAAAGAAATACTTTATCCCTGAACCCAGAACCAAAAAGAAATGTGCCCTGACTCTGAAACCAGCACCCAAAAAAAAAAAAAAAAAAAATAGACTTTGGACCTAGAATCAGAGCCAGTAAAGGAAATGTGCCCTGGCCCTGAAATTAGAGCCCAAAAGCCCAAAAGAACCAATGAAAGAAATGTTTTGGGGGGCTGGAGAGATGGCTCAGAGGTTAAGAGCACTGACTGTTCTTCCAGAGGACCTGAGTTCAATTCCCAGCAAAACCACATGGTGGCTCACAACCATCTATGATGAGGTCTGGTGCCCTCTTCTGTAAAACTGTATGCATAATAAATAAATAAATCAAAAAAAATTTAAAAAAAAAAGAAATGTTTTGGACCTGAAACCAAAACCAAATCAGGGTTGAAATAATAATAATAATAGTAATAATAATAATAATAATAAAAATCTGACCGGTCTCCACCCTGGAAGTCTCCTCCTAGAAAGCTCCACCCCAAGAAGACCTATATAAATCCCGAGCCCACAGCCCTTTCACGGCTGTCTTCTCTCACCCCGGCCTAAGGCAGCTGCTCTCCTGGACCTTCTCTCTCAATAAATCTCTTGAATGAGGTTTGGGTGAGGCCTGGAACCGAGGGACCGAGGCTGTAACACTGGGTTACAGCTGGAACCAGGCAGGGCTGTTACATTCCCTCAACAGAGCAGTGGAGAAACACCAAGAGCAGAGCTGTTGCACTCTGGGAAACCAGAGCAGGCCTGTAGCAAATTCTCTGGGGAGGTCCTTCCTGCCTGAGCAGAGCTGTTAACACTGGGGAAGCCTTTCCTGGAAGCAGGGCTGTAAGCTGCTACCTGGGCTTACTGTGGCCTGTGGTGTTCATTGGCTCCCGAATGCCTAAATACTTTCCATCCAAGCTGCAGCGCTCAGTGTGCCTGGGCTCCTGACTGCCAGGATCTCTTTCCATCTGAGCTGCACAAACACCTACAGCACTATCCATGCACTCTAAATAAGTGTAATAAAGAAAGTACTAGCCAGGTACTGGTGGTGCACGCCTTTAATCCCAGCACTCAGGAGGCAGAGGCAGGCTGATCTCTGTGAGATCCAGGCCAGCCTGGTCTACAAATAGAGTTCCAAGACATTCAGGACTGTTACACAAAGAAACCCTATCTGGAAAAACAAAAACAACCCCAAAACAAAAACCAACTAACCAACCAAAACTCCTGGAGCACTGGACTGGAGAGCTGGCTCGGTGGTTTAGAGGACTTATAACCCTTGCAGAGGACCTGGGTTTGATTCTCATACCCATGAGTTACACAGGTGGCTCACAACCATCTGTGTAACTCTAGTTCCAGGGAATCCAACACCTTCTGGTCTTCAAGGGCACATACATGCCAGCAAAATGATCTAAAAAAGAAAAAAATTAAAGTAACCGGTCAGATGACTGAAAGCATAAAGATGCTTGCCCTGTGGCCTGAGTTCCATCCTGAGAACCTATGGAAAGGTGAGAGACGGAAACGCTACAGAACTGTTCTGATCTCCACATGTCCACACACACCTTTAAAGAGGGCGGGCGGGCTGGAGAGATGGCTCAGAGGTTAAGAGCACTGACTGTTCTACCAGAGGTCCTGAGTTCAATTCCCAGCAAAACCACATGGTGGCTCACAACCATCTATGATGAGGTCTGGTGCCCTCTTCTGTAAAACTGTATGCATAATAAATAAATAAATCTTAAAATAAAAAAAAAAGAACTGTGTTAAAGAGGGCGGGCTGGAGGAAGGGTTCAGCAGTTAAGGGTACACACTGCTCTTGAGACCCAGAGTTCAGTTCCCACCATCCATATTTGGAAGCTCACAACTGCCTGTAACTCCAGCTTCAGGAGATATGCTGCCCTCTCCTGGCCTCCATGGTCACACACAATCCCTCACGTACAATTAAAAGGAAAATAAAATCTAAAAATGAAAGAAAACAGACAGGGCTGGTGATACAAGTGTATAATACAGCCACTCAGAAGGCTGAGACAGGTGAACTGCCAAGTTCAAGGCATGCCTGGACTATACAGTGAATCCAAAGTCAGCCTAGGCAACAGCAAGATCCTATCTCAAAAAACCAAAATAAAAAGAACCGGAGATGCTAGAGATGGCTTAGGAGGTAAGAGCATCCTCAGCACCAGTTATGTAGCTCACAACCACATGTAATTCCTGTTCCAGAGCCAAAGCCCTCTCTTCTGGCCATTTAGGGCACTTGTGATTTGTACATAGACACAAATTTAAAGGGAGACAGAGAGAGGAGAGAGAGAGAAAGCTTGTGATACAGCTCAGTACTTGCCTAGAATTCCCCAAATAAGTGATGGCTCAGTGGTGAAGCACCTACCTAGAGACTATTGTTGTAGGGCTGGGGGTGGCTCTGAGTTCAACCTCTGGACCAACAAAACAGCTCTCGTTGTCTTAACTAGTTACAAACTCAGTCCTTCAAGCCCTGTGAGCACTAGTTAATGGTCCTTCTCCAGAGCTCAGTGGTTAGAAGTACTGGCTGATGTAAGAGCCAAGGTCCCTCTATCTTGTAACTCAGAGCCATTTTGAGGAGTTAAGTTTTCATTTCTCAAAGGTCAGACCTGCTTCTGAGTAATCAGGAGAACATTCCAACCTAACCACAAGTATTCCCCTACCCTTAAAGACAACCAATCAGCTAACCACTGTCCACCTGGCTGAAGAGATGTAAGAAAATTCTCCTAGACACCAGCATGATAACAGTGCCACACTCCCAAGCACTTCCCAGCCCAGCCTGCAGTGCTGCCCTCCCCAATGACAGCATCCCTGTGGTTTTTTTTTTCCTTGAAAAGCCCTGCTCTGCACAGCTGAAGGCATCCTTCTCGTCTTAGCTTTGATGGTTGGGAGCTGATGTGATACTGGGGATTCTTTTGGGCACAACACTGTTGTTTCTCCAGAGGATTCAGTTCCCAGCATTCATACAGCAGTTCTAAACCATCTATATAACTCCAGTCCTGGGGCATCTGATGCCCTTCTGGCCTCTGGAGGTACTGCTTGCACACACACACACACACACACACACACACACACACACACACACACACACACGGAACACTTGCAGCTCTTGTAGAAGACTGGAGTTTGGTTCCCAGCACCTACAATCATCTTCAGCTCCACCTCTCTTCCAGTCCCCCAGGTACATTCACACATGTGCAGACACATAAATACATTTTTTTTTTTTTCTTTTTGGAGACAGGGTTTCTGTGTAGCACTGTTCTGGAACTCACTCTGTAGACCAGGCTGGTATGAAATTCTCAGGGATCAGCCTGCCTTTACCTCTTGAGTGCAGAGATTAAAGGTGTGTGCCAGCATACCCTACTATAAATAAATCTTTAAGAACAAGTCTACTCTTCGTTTTAAAGTAAGAAAGGTAACCACTGCGAGGCCCCTTCCGGGGCAGGGCACGCCAGCTTCTTGTCCAGCTATCCTATACACACAGTGTGAAACTTTTCCAGTCAATTTTTATTAGTAGTTGCATCATGATTCAGGGTCCCAGGGTAGGGACCATCATATACCCAGGTCCCCCTTTACTGTGTGGGGAGAAGGACAGAGAACAGAGGAGAGGTGGGCGGAGCCGGGTCAAATCTTCCCAGGAAATGTGCCTTCCGCTCTGCGGTCATCCCAGGCTGAGACCTGTGAAAGATAATTGGTGTTAATTCCTCCTGTGACAAAAACCACATTTTCCTCACTTTACCCATGAATACGTGCGGCTAACAGAGGACCACGGTGCCTGCTATGCTAACCACTGTTCCACACAGTCAACAGTGACTCAATAACTTTTTTTTTTCTTTTAAAGCTTTTGAGTTTTTCTGTGTCCTGACTGTCCTGGAATTCAGTCTGTAGACCATGATGGCCTTGAACTCAGAGATCCACCTGCCTCTGTCTCCCTAGTGCTGGGACTAAAGGTGTGAGCCACCATCTCTAGCCATAACCACTATTCTAAAGGAGATAACGGAGACAGTGTGAGGAAAAACAGGCAGGAAATCCCACAATCACCGTAAAGACCCCAGTTCAGTTCCTAGTGACACCTTCTTTGGGTCTCCCTGGGCATCTGCACCTACATGCACATATCTACACACAGAAACAGAATTTTTTGTTCTGTTGTTTTTTTTTTTTTTTTTTTTTTTTGGCCAGGTGGTGGTGGCAGCAGCACACACCTTTAATCCCAGCACTTAGGAAGCAGAGGCAGGTGGATCTCTGTGAGTTTGAGACCAGCCTGGTCTACAGAGTGTTCCAGGACAGCCAGGGCTGCTCAGAGAAACCCTGTGTGTGTGTGTGTGTGTGTGTGTGTGGGGGTGGTAAACAGGACAAAACAAAAACAAAACAACTCAAACAAACAAACAAAACCCAAAATGCTTCCACGTAGGCACCCTGTTAGTGATCAATGGGGGAGGGCCCATGCCATTTTCCCTGGGTTCTAATAAGAAAGCAGGCTGAGCAAGGCATGAGGAGCAAGCCAGTAAGCAGTATCCCTCCATGGCCTCTGCATCAGCTCCTGCCTCCAGGTTCCTGCCCTGCTTAAGTTCCTGTCCTGATAATCTGCTATTGGTGCTTCCTCACAGCAACAGTAACCCCGAGACACTAGGCATCTCTGAATAATGTGGCTGGTCTCTGTTCTAGTACAAGTGACTACGCAGCTTATGTAGTACAGTATCAAAGGTTGCCAAGTGCAAAGGCATCTCACTGTTTACTGTAGATGCCGAGTTGCATAAAAAATGATGAAAAGGCTCATATCAAATTGTTAACATTCCCATGAATTAACACCATTTGGTGGACCTACTTAGGTGTAGGTTATCTGTTTTACATTTGTAGTGTGTGTGTGTGGGGGGGGTGGGGAGGCACTGAAGAAGCTGATTCTCTCTTCACTGTGTGGGTCCTAGGAGCCAATTCAGGCCATCGGATTTGGCAGGAGGTACCTTTATCCACTAAGCCATTTCACTCATGTTTATTTGTAAGAGCCTGGGTCAACAGATGTCTCTCAGAATTTTTCAGTCACTGGGTTTACCTTGTTTGTCTCTTTTGTTTTTAAAAGATTTATTATGTACAGTGTTGTCTGCATGTATCAGTGCCCACCAAAAGAGGGCACCAGATCTCATTATGGATAGTTGTGAGCCACCATGTGGTTGCGGGAGAATTGAACTCAGAACCTCTGGAAGAGAAGTCAGGGCTCTTAACCTCTGAGCCATCTCTCTCCATAGCCCTGGCTGTCCTGGAACTTACTGTGTAGACCAGGATGACCTCAAATTCAGAGATCCATCTGTCTCAGTCTCTTAGGTCCTGGCAAGGCCTGTTTCACCCTACTCAACGTAAGGGTGTTGTGGGATGCCTGTACATTGTGTGACGATATACTGTGAGTGGTTTACTAAGGAGCTGAATGGCCAATGATTAGGCAGGAGGTGTAGGTGAGAGTTCCAGCATAGAGAGAAGTAAGATGGAGCACACACACAAGAGAGGCCAGAAGACGTGGAAGAAACAAGGTGGGTGCTAGGTGACAGATGGTAAGTTAGCAGAGATGAGCTAAGTTAAAAACAAGCTGAAGCTAAGGCTGAGCTTTCATAATTAAGTCTTCAGGTCCTTATTTGTGAGCTTACAGTCCAAAGAAAAATCTGACTACACGGGAGTTTTTGTTTGTTGTTTTTTTGAGATAGGGTTTCTCTGTGTGACGGCTCTGGCTGTTCTGGACCTCGCTCTGTAGAGCAGGCTGGCAGTGGTGGCACACACATTTCATTCCAGCACTGGGGAGGCAGAGGCAGGTGATCTCCAGCAAGATGGCTCAGCGGATAAAAGGACTTGCCCTGGAAGCCCGATGACCCCAATTGAACCCCCAGAACCATGTGAGAGAGAAGGGACCCTCCCAAAGTCGTCTGCGATTTGTACATGTACACACCCACCTTCTTTTTTAGGATTTATTTATTTATCATGCATACAGTGTTCTGCCTGTATGTGTCCCTGTGGGCCAGAAGAAGGCACAGGTGATTGTGAGCCACCATGTGGTTGCTGGAATTGAACTCAGGACCTCTGGAAGAGCAGTTAAGAGCACTGGTTCAATCCTCAGCACCCACAAGGTGGCTCACAACCAACCATCTGCAAGTCCAGTTTCAGGAGATTTGATACCCTCTTCTGGTCTCCACATGCACCAGGCATATGGCTCACAAACATACATGTAAGCAAAAAAGTCACACCTAAAGAAATAATTTTTAAAATTAAAAATAAGCAAGGCAGTGGTGGCAAATGCCTGGGAAGCAGAGGCAGGCAGGTCTCTGAGTTTGAGGCTAGCCTGGTCTACAGAGCAGGAGAACCAGGGCTACCCGGAGAAACCCTGTCTTGAAAATCAAAACAACAAAAAGCACAGAGGCTTGAGAGATGGAGACAGCTCAGAGTTTAGGAGCAGCTGCTGTTTCCGAGGGAGACCAGCACCGCATGGCAGCTCACAGACATCTGTGATTCTCCTTCCAGGACACTCACTGCCTCTGACCACTACAGACACCAGGCTGGCATGTGCTGCACAAACACATACACAGGGAAAACAACCCCACACACAAAATTAAAAAAAAAAAAAATTTAAAAAGATTTATTTAGTTATTATGTATACTGTATACCGAAGAGGGTACCAGATCTCATTATAGATGGCTGTGAGCCATCATGTGGTTGCTGGGGATCGAACTCAGGACCTCTGGAAGAACAGTCAGTGCTCTTAACCTCTGAGCCATCTCTCCAGCCCCCAGATTTTTTAAAAAAGAATGTACAACTAGTATGTCTTAAATATGGCCAACAAAAGAGGATCAAAATCAAAAGGATTTATATATTATTTTAAAAAATATATATTTTTAGCTTGGCATGATGGTGCATGCCTTTAATTCTAGCACTTGGGAGGCAGAGGTAGGCGGATGGATCTCTGTGAGTTCAAGGTTAGCCTGGTTCACAAAGTGAGTTTCAGGACAGCCAGAGCTATCTTGTCATGAAATCAAAATAAAAACCAACACACACACACACACACACACACACACACACACACACAACTTTATGTACCATAATTAAAAAGGATGGGGCGGGCAGGGCCATGACCCAGTACAAGCTGGGCATATGGCCCAGTTGGTAGACTGCTTGCCTAGTGCACAGGAAGAAGCATGGCATCCGTCCCAGCACCACTTCGGTCAGGGTGCGCTGGCCTATGCCTGTAACCCCAGCTCCCAGGAGGCTGAGGCAGGATCTCAGCAATTCAAGGTCATTCTTGACAACAAGGCCAGTCTAGACTACATAAGACTCTGTCTGACATCACAGAATACAGTATCCAGTGAGAGGCTGGAACAATGACTCACCAACTAAGCATGCTGGTGGCTCCTGCAGAGGAGCCCAGATCAATTCCCAGCATCCAGATGGTGGCTCAGAGCTACCTGTAACTACCGTTCCTGGGGACCAAACATCTTCTACTGACCCCCATAAGCACCAGCACATACACGGGTGCTGTAATATATTTACACACACACACACACACACACACACAGATATACACACTCTTAAACCACCTGAGTGCTAGGATTTCGGATGTGCCGCACTGAACTAAAATATCATATTTTGATTCTAAGACATGTTTTCAGTTTTTCTATTTCTGAAACAGCATGAATATTTTCATCACTTCATCAGTTCTCAGAAAACCCGAGCATCTCTAATGTCTCTGGTGTCTTACAGACAGCAGGGTCCTCTGATTTAACACTGACTAAAAAGCATCGGCACATTAGCGCTGTCTCAGTGGGTCCTGATTTTGTGGAGACACCTACTGAACAAGCGGGGTGAAATGGCACGTGTGAGATTTGCTCCAGAGTACTTCGGCAACGGGAAGAAGAAGAAGAAGAAGAAGAAGGAAAGACATATGAAGAAATGAGGCCTGGTGGCATGACTATAATCCCAGCACCCCAGAGGCTGTGGGAGGAGGATCGTGAGTTTAGCACCAGCCTGAACTACACTGTAAGACCCTGTCTTTAAAAGGAAGATGTGGGCCAATCATGGCCCAGAAGGGAAACGGCTTGCCAGGAGAGCCTGCGGACCTGGGTTTGATCCTGCAAAGGTGGAAAGGAAACTTGACTCCATACGGCTGTCCTCTGACCTCTGTGAGCATGCGGGGGCACACCTGTACCTCCCACACAGATCACATGCACAATAACACTGGAAAAAGAGGGGCTGGAGAGATGGCTCAGCTGTTAGGACTTTCTGGAGGGCCCGGGTTCAATTCCCAGCACCCACATGGCAGCTCACAACTGTCTCTAACTTCAAGATCTGGTACCCTCACAGACACGCAAGCAAAACACCAGTGTATTTAATATAATAAAAATATTTTTTTTTAAAAAAAAAAAAAAAGGGAGAAAATAGTAGAAAGCTCTGAGTCACAATTCAGTCTGGATAGGGGTGAACACTTTTGATCCCAGCACTAGAGAAGCAGAGACAAGCAGATCTGAGTTGGAGGCCAGCCTGGTCTACAGAGTGAGTTCCAAGATAGCCAGAGCTACACAGAGAAATATCTAAAAAAAAAAAAAAATCCAAAAACAAACAACAAAACAAAAACTCCACTCTATTTTTAATTACGTATATATGTGTATCTCTGTATGGTTTGTACACAGGGGTGTCCAAGAAGATGCCCTAAAGGTATGGGCAGCTGATATAGATATGGGTGCTGGCTCATCTTCAGGAAATGCTTTTAACCCCAGCCTCTACTCTCTACTTATGGGTAATTTACACAATGGGGCAAGACAGAAAAGACATGCTTCTTTCTTTCTTTTTTAATTTTTTTTTTTTTTTTTTTTTTTTAATAATTTTTTTAAACTTTATTTATTTATTTATTTGCCTTGGTGTTTGCCTGGAACTGGAACTACAGACAGTTGTTAGCTGCCATGTGGGTGCTGGGAATCAAACCCGGGTCCCCTGGAAGAGCAGACGGTGCTCTTAACCACTGAGCCATCTCTCCAGCCCCTCTTTTTTAATTTTTGAGACAGGGTCTCTTTGTGTACTCCTGGCTGTCCTGGATCTTGCTCTGCATACCAGGTTAGACCCAAACCACAGAGAATGCCTGCCTGTCTCCCAAGAGTGCTGGGATTAAAGGTGTGCCCCACTACCATACTTGAAAAGTGCAGTCTCTACATGGTCATATCTATGAGGGTGGTCCTGGGCTGAGAGTCCTAACTAGGGGCTGTTGGTCCTACCTTGGTCCTTGGAGATGAATTTTCACTAATCACATATTTCTTTCTGATACGACCCCACCTGACCACTTGAGATTCCCACTGGAAGGCACGTACCCACGACACGGGGCAGAGGGACTTGTACACACGCCGGTACCACTCACACACGGAGACATCACCCCCCTTTGCCGTCATCGCCTTCTCGCAGCGGTGGAAGTCTGTGAAGAAAAGAGGTGTGGGGGTCAACCCAGACCAAATATATTTTTGACAAAAATTCCCAGATACTTTTTGCTTGGTGATTGGTTATACCCACAGAAGGAATGCAAATTTATAAGTATAACATAAAAAGCTATATACACCTGACCTGGGCAGTTATACTGTTGCTCAATTAAAACAGGAGCCAGGAATGATAGCAGAGCTTGTGGGACACTCGAGGAACGTGGAAGCCCAGGCATGGTAAGGAAAGGGAGGATGGTTTTGATTACCCTCAAGGAAGATAGGAGAGGGGACTGGGGCTTGCTTCATTTTCTACCTTTTGAGGGAAGGTCTCATGGACTCAAGTGTGGCAGGAGCATCAATATGTAACCACCTTCAGTCAGGGGCATCATGCCTCTGGTGTTTAAGACTGGACACAATGCAACAGAGAACAGAGTGATGGCAATACCCATTTCCTACATGAATTGTGATTGCAAGAGTCACTTCTGAATTAATCGTTTACATGTTGTATTCACTTGTATGTCGTGTGCATGTGTGGCACACCCACAAAATGCATGTATAATTCTTCAAAAAAAAAATTATTGTTGAGACTAACATTTGTGTCCGTGACAGCTAGTACCAGGGGTCTAGGCATTCAGACAGTATATCCAGAGTGAATGGATACAAGCAAGAATGCATAGGTCCCCATCCCCCACCTCCCTTCATAAGGCAAGAGTATGTAGAAGATGCAGACAAGATCCGCACATATCAGCCTCCCACCCTGGTACTCTGCTTACCCAGGTAGTTCTGCCAGCAGTTCCTGGTCTGGTTCTGGTTTGGGAAGCGGCTGTCAAAGGGGGCAGTTTTGTAGTTCTTGATTTTAGTCTTGATATCTTCAGCCATGGTGATGTCTCCTGGATGTAAACAGAGTGGAGTACATTGGCAATCACTCCAGGGGTGCCTGGGCATGGAGATGTCAGACCAATAAGGCCCATGGAAG
Source organism: Sigmodon hispidus (assembly GCA_004025045.1). Classification (NCBI taxonomy): domain Eukaryota; kingdom Metazoa; phylum Chordata; class Mammalia; order Rodentia; family Cricetidae; genus Sigmodon; species Sigmodon hispidus. The sequence goes on along the minus strand of PVIH01003268.1, from coordinate 44,120 downwards.
AAGTCAAGGCCAGAAGAATGATTGAATGTGAACAAGCTATTACCTCTTCCTTCTCAGCAAACACAGAAAGATGAGGGGGCAGGGAAAATGCTTGTGTCTGAGTGTAGACCCACAGTAGGATCAGGAGACAGAGGTCTCCTTGGTAAAACCAGCTTTATCCTTAAATTCCAGTTAACACTCACTGTGTGTATAGCATATGCTATGTGCACTCTATATACACCTATTATGGTCACTCTAAAAGTTATTACTATCTTTGTTGTCTGTACAAGGGACAGGGTGTCCAAATGACTTCCCAAGGTCATACAGCACCCAGATGGTTGTGCTGAATCCATCAAAAACAACATTACACGGATGTTTGGTGTCACACATTCACCAACAATCTGGTGAATTCGTAAACTTTTCTCAGAATATGGCTAAATGCATTGCACAATTACTTAAGATGACAAAAAAAAAAAAAAAATCGGCTTAAAGGATTGATCCTGGAGGTAACCCAAAGTAAAAATGGTGACTTGTGACACTTATAACTAGAATGTGTCAGGTATCTGTCATTTTTACTGCTGACAAGGTTCTTCAGGTTGCCAAATTTATTAACGTTACTGCCTCTATTCCTAATGGAAGTAAATACTACATTTAGAGGTTAGTAAAACCACCAGGCAACTCCCCCGAATGCCTCGAATTAGCGCCTCAAATTCTATTAACTCTAAGTAACCACAGCTTAAAAGAACAGAAACCAAAAAATCCTTTAATATGCCTGAAAGGGTGACACAGTCAGCATCGCCGAACCTGGGAGAAATTGTCTATTATACAGCATCTGGGGGACATTGGCGCCACAGACGTGCGGAGGACTCTATCAATCCAAGCGGCCCTTTAAAGTATTTGAGGCACCTGGGGCAATAGAACAGGTTCACTGGGAATGCAGAATGGGGACGGGGAAATCTAACAGACCCAGGGTCGGAAGCAATTTTGTGCAATATTTCGAGATTTTAGAGTTGATCAAAAATGATGTTGAGGCAAAAGGAAGAAGACAAGGCGACGGGTTGAGGCCTTGGAACGCGGGTGGCCACGCCCGTGAACCCCCGGCTTAAAGCAACACAGTCCAATTACTGGGTCCCAATCCTGATGGCTGTATAGCGGAGGCTCATCACACTGCAGCCCCAGGGCTGTCAAAGGGGACAGTGCAGGCCCCAGCTGGTAGGGCTGGAGGATGGAGTAAGGTAATAGATTGCTCCGAATGAAGACTTAGCATCAAGAAAGAAAGCTGCAATGGTCAGCTCCAAGACCGCCATGGTGGCTGGAAGCTTCTTCCCGACGTCAGGGAAGCCCCAGGCCGCTTCTCCGGCCCGGGCTTGGTCCTCCGGGATCCCGACCCTTTGCACTTACCTAAAGACTGCCCTGGATCAGCGGCAGTTCAATGTGACCCTCAGCAAAGACACCAATGTCAGACCGGAAGCGGAATTCAGACCGGCCGGAAGCTGCAAGAGGAGGAACCACACTGAGTCCTCCGGGCGGCTAGAGAGGCCACGGAAGGCGTGTCCAGACGCGGCCACGCCCACTCGCAAAGAGGTCGGACCTCCTATTTGAGATAAATTCCTGTGCAGTATTGTTGCCGGTCGAATCGGGATCTTGTGTGCGCTCGACAGGCTCTTGATTTTTAATTATGGGTGCTTGTCCCATAATTAAAATTTAATTATCACCTGCCCGTCGCAAAAAGTCGTGGGATTGTCTGTGGAGTGGGAATGGGAAAATGTCCCAGATAATATATTTTGTGTTTTGAGACAGGATTTCGCTTAAAGAGTTCAGGCTGACCTTGAACTCAGATTCCGAGGTGCTGGGATAACAGGAATGTACTGCTATGCCTGGATTCAAAATTATTTTCATTCACTCATGGATTGTGGGGCATCCACCAGAGAAGACTGCTTGGGCATGGGCTTAAGCCAATAGAAAGTCTTTTTTTTCTTTTCTCCCCCCGCCCCCAAGACAGGGTTTCTCTGTGAGTCTTTCTTGCCTGACCAGGAATTCTGTAGACCAGGCTGGCCTCGAACTCACAGAACCCCATCTGCCTCCTGAGTCCTGGGATTAAAGGCGTGGGCCACCATTGGCCGGCTAGAAAGTCTTTATTAACCCTGCAGGAACTACACAGGGTGTTCAGGATCCCAGTGTAACACTCAGCCTCTTTTCAGGGTGAGTTTTTAAGGACAAGCTATATTCTGAGCTGGCATACTTCAGTTAACAAGAACAGTTATCCAGTCGGGCAATGGTAGTCTATACCTTTAATCCCTGTGCCTGGGGAGCAGAGGCAGGCAGAAAGAATCTCTGAGTACGAAGCCAGCCGGGTCTGTAGAGTGAGTTCCAGGACTTGAAAAACGCAAAACTGGGGCTGGAGACATGGCTCAGAGGTTAAGAGCACTGACTGTTCTTCCAGAGGACTTGAGTTCAATTCCCAGCAACCACATGGTGGCTCACAACCATCTATGATGACATCTGGTACCCTCATCTGTATGCTGTATACATAATAAATAAATAAATATTTTTTTAAAAAAGAAAAACGCAAAACTAAGCAAAACAAAGAAGCAACAAAACAAAAACCAAAGCCAAAAGAGGAACTGCAGAGGTCAAACAGCAAGGGGCGAGCTTTCAGAACTATGGGCTTTGATGGGTCAGGTCCTTGTTCTTATTTTGACAGGTGCTGCTGTCTATGTGCTGAGTTTTATAGCGCAGTGGCACTTTTATCAGTCAACTGTACTGTGGTCTGGGGCCTGTTATACATTGGAGAAATATTTATTGAATGCTTTCTCCATATCAAACACATCTATAACAAGGCATTGCTGAAGAAAACATAAAATTCCTACCTTCATAGATCCTAAGACCTTTGTTAAAAAATGAATGGGTCTATTATATGGTCTCACTCATCGTTGTATTAGATACTACTCCCTATTCATTACTGTCCTTCAAGCTCAGAAATCACAATTTACACATTCAGGCAGCTGAGAGCCCAAAACCTAGAGCCCTGTATGAATCAGAGGAGATTTTAGAAATTAAATGTTGGATCTAATGGAGATAATTTTATGAGGAAAATGGTTACTGTATTAGTCCTGTCATGAATTTTTTTTTAAACTTGTTCATATAGCCTGCCTCAGCTATCAAATAATCCTGGTGTTGCTGGCTTTAAAATATTTCCAGGAGTTGGGGCTGGAGAGATGGCTCAGTAGTTAAGGGCTGTTCTTCCAGAGGTCCTTGAGTTCAATTCCAAGCAACCGCATGGTGGCTCACAACCATCCATGAGATCTGGTGCCCTCTTCTGGCCTGCAAGCGTACATGCAGGCAGAACACTGAATTCACAAATAAACCTTCCTCTGCCACATGCAGCCTAGGTTTTTCTTCCTGGATTATTATAGTTGGTGCATTACCTGACATCTGAACGTCCCTGTTGTTTCACAGTATGCAACCTCTGCCTTAAGGATGCTGTAAACATCTCAGGTATACTCCCTCAACCTTTCCTCTGCCACAACTGTTCCCCTGACATCTGGCATAACAAGCGTACAACTAAAGCCCTTACAAATGACTGTCATGTACCCTCTCCTCGTTCCCTGGCATTCCTTAGCTTTTGCACTTGTTCCTTGTTTTGCCTGTAGATGAATTGTCATCTTGCCTGCTTTGAGGCTTTGGGTAATAAATCTCTGCTGAATGAATAAAATTTGTATGCAGTGAGGGACTAAAACAGGATGATGTAGAGGAGAACTGCTTTTCTTCTTCTCCTTAGTCTGGCCTCTAAAGTTTCCCTCATAAATAATGTTTAGCAAACTTTGTGTGTGTGTGTGTGTGTGTGTGTGTATGGTGGGGGAGATTTCCATGCCACTGCACATGTGTAAAAAAAGAAAACCTGAGGGAGTTTATTCTAGCTGGAGTTTCCAACATCTAAGTCCCTGTCATCAAATTCTGGTTATCAGGCATCACACTCGCCGTCTCACTGTCTCTCCATCCTGTCTTTGATGCAGTGTCCATACCTAACACAGCCTGTTTTAGTCAGCATTGTAATTATTTGTAGAATTATTTGTGTACACATATATTTCTTTCAACATCTTCCTAAAATCCAGATCTCTTATACTCCTCTGTGGCTCCCCAGGGCATTGGAAACCAAGACACCACTGCCTCTGCATCCCGTGTAAAGTGACCCCCCTTCAAACATATGCAGCTGAACAGCACTGTAAGATCTTCCATCTCGGGTCTTCTGATTGAAGCTTTATTTGCTTTCCCAATTTTTCTCCACCCCACCCCCAGACTCTCTTCCTCCTGGGGTAGGTCAGTTTCCTCTTTTGGGCTCCCATAATCCCAGTCCCGAGAACTGTAGTCTGTCCCTTTCTAGTAGCAATGGAGGGTATGCCGGTCCACTGCCCTGTGAACTCTCTGAGGACAGAGTTCAGGACTGTCATGGTTAGTGAGTGATACATCTCTAGGATCACTCAGGAGAGTTACATATAGGTTCTCTTGGGAGCTCCTGGAGTGGGTTAAGCATCCGGTAGGGTTTTTAAATGTCTGGTCCAGTGTCTTCTAACTTGGAGTACCCATGGTTGTAGGAAGTGTGCATGAATTCTAATTATTTAATAGCTTCTAAAACTAGAAGGTACTCAGCAAATTCTTTTGGGGGGTATGCTCAGTCTCTCTCTCTCTCTCTCTCTCTCTCTCTCTCTCTCTCTCTCTCTCTCTCTCTCTTTCTGTTGTTTTGTTTTGAGAGAAGATCTCTGTAACACAAATTGGTCTTAATGGAGCCAATTATCAGTAAATGCTGAAAGATCAGAGGAGCCAGCCACAGCCACTAGAGAGACTTCTTACCTCGACTGAAACCTCAAGCATAAAAGACTGAGCTCTTCTCTTCTCCCACCTTATATTCCTTTCTCCGCCCAGTCATATCACTTCCTGTCTCAACCTCCCTAGTGATGGGATTAAAGGTATGTGTGCTTCCGAGTACTGGGAGCAAAGGGATGAGAACCCAAGTGCTGGGACTAAAGCTGTGTGCCACCACTGCCTGACCTCTACGGCTAACTAGTGGTTGGCTTTGCCCTCTGATCTTCAGGCAACCTTTATTTGTTAGAGCACAAACAAAATATTATCATAGGTCTCTGGCTGTCTTGGAACTCACTATGTAGACCAGGCTGGCCTTGAACTTCTACGGGTGTATGCCACTATGCCTTGACCTAAAACTGAGTCTTTTCTTCAGGATAGAGCAGATAAACTTCTATAATGGGATTTTATAGCCACAATAGCACTCTTATTATAATAAAATGCCCAAATGGGGCTACTGTATAAAGAAAATAGGCGGGGCTGGAGAGATGGCTCAGCGGTTAAGAGCACCGTCTGCTCTTCCAGAGGACCAGGGTTCGATTCCCAGCACCCACATGGCAGCTAACAACTGTCTGTAATTCCAGTTCCAGGCAAACACCAAGGCAAATAAATAAATAAAGTTAAAAAAAAAAAAAAGAAAATAGGCTTATTTTTGGCTCATAGTCTGGAGCACTGAGGTCCTAACATTATAACTGAGGCTCTGAGCAGGGTCCCATTGATTTATTATGCCATTTCATCACTTGATTTTTGTTATTGTTTTTAAAAAGCGCCTTGCTATGTAGCCCAGGCATGTCTGGAGGCCCTGGATTTACAGTTCTGCTTCAGTATCCTAAATTGGCCTGTGTCACTACTTACATCCAAATGGCCTTGTTTGTTTGTTTTTTAAGATAGGGTTTCTTTGTGTAACAGTTCCAGTTGTCCTGCAACTCACTTTGTACACCAGTCTGGCCTCACGAAGAACTGCCTGCCTCTTCCTCTGCCTCCTGAGTACAGGGATTAAAGGCCTGTACCATCACACATGGCTTCAAATGGCCTTCTTGCTGGTTGTCTTGAGATAACCAGGACAATACATGGTATGAGACTGAAACATCTTTATGTCTCTCTCGCTTTATTTATAAAGCATCAGAATACAATCATGGGGACTCCATCCTAAACATCTGTATCACTCCAAATAGGCCATCTCTAAACACTGAAGATTAATTTTCTGTGCTCTTGTTTAACATAAAACTTTGGGGATTATTTTTTAAATTTTATTTGCTTATAGTTTATATATGACTGCTCTATATGTACACCTGCATGCCAAAGGAGGGCATCAGATCTCATTCTAGATGGTTGTGAGCCAGCATGTGGTTGCTGGGAATTAAACTCTGAATCTTTGGAAGAACAGCCAGTGCTCTTAACCTCTGAGACATCTCTCCAACCCAGGGATTAAATTCTTAGTGGGAGTCACCCAGACCTTTAATCACAGCATTTGGGAGGCAGAAGTAGGCAGATCTCTGCATTTGAGGCTAGCCTGGTCTACAGAGTGAGTGCCAGGATAGCCAAGGCTACACAGAGAAATCTTGTTTTAAAAACCCATAAATAAATTAGATAAGTTTGAGAATAAACTATTGTCAAGCCTTAACAAGTTCAATTTCTTTAAAAGTTGATTTACTGGGGCAGGAGAGATGGCTCAGGGGTTCTTCCATAGGACCTGAGTTCAATTCCCAGCAGCCACATAGTGGAACCATGTATAATGATAATGTATAATGTGACACACACACAGGACATTGATACCTAAACTCTTGTGGAGGGTGGGGGTGGGGTGGCGCTGGCAGGGAGGGAGTTGGATTTCGAAGCGCTAGCTGATGGATTTACAATGGGAGGGGTTAGTCCTCTTTCCTGGATCCTCTTAGTGGGGGAACTAAGACACTGATAGCCTAGAGACTAAAGGCGGCAGATTGCAGGCTCATAGAGTCCGTGGAAGGGGTCTGGATACCTGAGTCCGGATGGAGACACCATATGGAAATGTCTGAGTGCTCATTTAGGATTCCTACAGGTCTAATCAATGTCAATGGAAAAAAAAAAAAAAGCAGACAAATAAGCACGTTCAATAGTGTTTTTATTGGCTTTCTGCACCTGGTAGGTGCCCCATGCTATCCCGACAGGGAAGCACCGGCACACGCCCCCCGAAACGGTAGGTGTACTTGCGACCACCGCTCTTGAGCACAATGTCGCGACGGTAATAATAGCGCAGACCTCGGCTCAGCTTCTCGTAATTCATTCCGGGCTTCCTCTTGCGCTCGCCCCACAGCCTGGCCACCTAAGACGCAATCCTGAGGTCAGAGGGGCGTGGGGGTGGGCCTTAGCTGTGATGGACAAGGGGGTGGGACGGGGCCGAGGACCAGGGTGGGCTCCTAGCCGGACTAGGTTGGATCGGCCAAGCCTAGGGTGCTGTCTCACCTCTTTGGGGTCGCACAGCTGGAACTCGCGGCTGTTGCCCGTCCAGCGGATGCAGCTGCTGCGCGCTCCGTCGTGGAGCAACTCCAGGAGGAACTGCCACAGCTGAATGGGACCTGCGAGGTAGAGAGAGGCAGGTGAACGCTGGGCTTTTCGGATCCAGAACACTAGGAGGCTGGGAACCTTCAGGTAGAAAGGTTCAGGTCCTCCCAATCTAGGACCCAAGAGTTTAGCAATGTCCCTCCACGGGCGTCTGTGAGTTCGGATCCCAAGAGCCAGTTTCAGCAGCCCGAGCCCCATCTAGGAGATTCACGAGTTTGGTCTCCCTACTTCGAAGACTCGGACGTCTGAATGCTCTTCTTTCCTCTTACATAACTCAGAGGCTTACCTTCTTGTCTCCTTGGTCCCTGGAAAGCCACCAGAGTCTTCTTACCCCTTCCTTCCTAAACTTCATGGTACATACCCCCAGTTTTCCAGATCTCGCCCCTTAGCTACCTCCCCCAAATTGTTCAGGCTCCCTCCTTATCTTTCTGATTTCACCTTGTCTGTAGTTTGCAGCCTCTTACCTCGGTGGCTACTTTTGGAGTAGCGAGTCAAGGTGTCCCGGTTAGACTTGTGGCTCGATTTGGAGGGCGTGGTGAATGCTGTCCTCTGATATGCCTCGTAAGGGACGCTGCAGTCCTGCAGCTCAGAGTTCCACGAGGTGGGGTATTCGGACCCCGCAGACCTGCCCCACGACATCTTGCAGTCCGCACGCGCTTCCCCGCCCAGGCCACTGTCCCAATAGGTGGCTCCATTGGTGCCCGCAGAGCAGTCCCAGCTGGCCGTGCTCCAGGTGACCGGAGGGTGCGACCACGAAGGGACCTCTCCTGCCGGGATGGCAGGATGTTGGCCGGTCGCCCCTTCAAAGCCGGCGAAGGGGGAGGGGCTCGTGCCTGGAGGGGCGGGGCCTGGCGTCTGCGGAGCACAGCTCCACGGGTCCGAGGTGTTGCACCCCAGGTCAGTCCAGTCTCGCGACCACGGGACGGGGTGAGCAACAGGCTCTGTGAGAATAAGGACGGATCTTAAGTGAGGGGAGCTCAGGAGTTTTGGTCCCAGGCACCCTTGGGAGTTTTAGGGGGTTGGGGCTTCATATAGCCTTGAGGATGTAGGTACCCCTAGTCCTTCTCGCTTCTCAATTAGACAAGGAGATCTAAACTCTCAGCTCTGATGTGTCAGGATCTGGTTGCTCTTTTCCATCTCCCTTTTCTATACACTCACCTGCCTCACAAGGTACTTCCTCCTGCGGTAAAGCGGGGCTCCAGTTCAGGTCTGGGAACCCTATGTTGAAGATAGCATCTGAGTTTAGAGATAATATGAGTAGTGACTTAGAGTCCTCGGCCACCCACCCATGTCTCCTTCAACCTCAAGAGTCCAAACAGGCTACCTTCTCCCCGCCAGCCCCCTAATGCATTTTCAAGAGTCCAGCCACCCCTGCCAGGGGGCCAGCCCAGCAGCCACCTTTCCAGGAGTTCTCGGCTGTCATTGGTGTGATCTGCGTGTCCCCTTGCAATGCCACTTCAGGGAAATAGAAACCAAATTCTGCTCCTTCTGCGGGCAACAAGAATGTTAAGGCTGGGTCAAGAGGCCTGCATCTTAGACCCTTGCATACACTTGGTCCCAACCACCGCACCTACCCAGTCCTGTCAGCTTGTCCCCAGGAGGCACTTCCTGCAGTGACGCTTCATCCCAGTTCCACAGGTCCATGGATGCTTGTTCTGGTTGTTCTTAGTAAAGGAAGGAAAAATTCCAAGTGTAAACGGACAAGCTAGGGACAGTCAGGACCCTGGAGTCTGATTGCAACTCTTGTTTCCCTCAGACCCAGGAGTTTAGACTTCTTCAACCTTCTTCCCTGGAAATGGAATATTGGTTTCCAGTCCCTTCTCCCTCTCTCAGACACTTAAATCGCTCCCAGGGTCCTGGGAGTTCCCAGGCCCTTCCTAGTTCAGATACCCAGGCATGCATCCAGTCCCCAGTCCATTGTGGCTCACCTCTGGCAGGTTCCTTCTCTCCTAGCCAGGGGGGTCTCAGCCCCATTTCATACCATGCACCCTTCCCGGGGGGCCTGATAGGGGAGGGGGGAATTTTCCAAGACGTCAGAGCTGGGGGTCGCAGCCCGGGTCAAGTTGCAGGGATGGGGGCGTGGCCAAGCGGCACCCCCTGCTTTAGGGATGCATACTGGTCCCTGGAACTGACCCCTTTCAGGAATGAATTGGGCTTGGAAAAGGACTTGGGGAAGAAGAACAGGGCGGGGCTAGGGGTGCCGAGGTCTAAGGGGTGCTTACGGGGTAGTGGGGATGGGGTGAGGGGCTTGGACAGGTCCCCCGTCTTGAAGATTTGGTGCTGTGACATGGAAGGTGGTGGGGGAGGAGGGCTTGGGGTCAGCTGGGCAGCTCTGGGCTTATCTACAACAGGAAGAGGGATTTCCGGCCAGATGCCCCCTTTCCCTAACATCAGCCTACGTCACAATCGGCAGGGTGACAGACAGATGGGCGGGGTGGGGGGGAATCCAACTCTGAATCCCTACCAGGCACTGTTAGGGAGGGTCTCCTGAATCGTGGAAATCATAATCAAAATAACATCAACGTGTTATAATTATATTAAGAGTGACCGCTAACGTTAAATGAGGGTCTGCTGAGTCCGGGAAGGCATACACAATAAGCCTTTAATCTTCTGATATTTTCATCTCAGCTTTGAAGGGGGAAATTGAGGCACGCTTTCTCCCACGTCTCTTTCTGTCAAGATCTGGGCTATAGCAGTCTAGAAATCCTGGACAACTGGGAAATTTTAAGTATGAAATGAGTTAGTTATTAAAATTATTTTAATTTTTGGCAAAAGTTATTTTAATTGTGGCAATGGTAGACTGGGAAAGATGTCTTTATTAGAAAGTGAAAACATTTAGAAATGAAACGTTATGTTTGCAGCTCATTTCAAATGAATCAGAAAGAATCACATGCACAATGTGCATATATATATATGGTATTTGGGACAGAGCTATACCAAAGAGTTTGTGTTTGCTTGTTTTTTAAACTGAAACTCAGTAAGTAACTAGATTTTTTTTTTAATTTGCTAAGCCTGACAAACTTTAGCTTCCATAACCTGGCCTCAGACACTGTACATGTGCCCATTTTTTCAAAGTAAGTACTTACTTATCAAGTATTAATAGATAAGTACTTAGCATTAAAATATTTCAGGCCATTTTAATATTAAAATTTTACTTACAAATAAGAAAATATTTAATGTCAAAAGTATTTTTTATTGCCAGACATGGTAGCATATGCCTTTAATCCCAGAACGAGGGAGGCAGAAGCAGACAGATCTCTGGGTTTCAAAGCCAGCCTAGTCTCTATAGTGAATCCAAGCTAGCCAGGATGATAAAATGAGACTCTATTTCAAAAATAAGAAACAAATACAAACCTTTTCTTCTTTTATAATTATAATATATAATTTTATAGCATTTTATTTGCATTGGTGTTTTGCTCACATGTGTTTGTGTAAGGGTGCCAGATCCCCCGGAAGTGAAGTTACAGACAGGTGTGAGCTGCCTGCCATATGGGTGCTGGGGATTGAACCTGGGTCCGCTGGAAGAGAAGCCAGTGCTCTGAATGCTGAGCCATCTCCTGAGCCCCACAAACATTTGTTTTTATTCCTGTTGGCAAGTGATCTACTGCTTGGCTGAATCTCAACCCCTTCACCCTTAACTGTGTTGTTGTGTGTGCCAGGCCATGCATGTAGAAGTCTGAACATGCTTTGTGTAGTCGGTTCTCCACCCTTTACATGGTCCTGGGACTGAACTGAAGTCCAGACTCGTGTGGCAGCATCTTTACCCACGGAAGCCATCTTCCCAGCAAGCCTATGGTTTTTATTTTATTTCTTCTTCTTCTTCTTCTTCTTCTTCTTCTTCTTCTTCTTCTTCTCCTCCTCCTCCTCCTCCTCCTCCTCCTCCTTCTTCTTCTCTTCTTCCCTCCTCCCCCTCTTTTTTTTTTTCTTCTAACTATGTTGTCCCAGCTGGCCTCAAATTTACATACCTAAGTCTGCCTCCTGAGTGCTGGGATTAAAGGCATGTGACTTCATGCCTGGCATTGTTTTTCTTTTCATTCTTTTTTTTTTTTTTTCTTTGTATCCTTGGCTGTCCTGGAACCCACTATGTAGACCAGGCTGCCCTCAAACTCACAGAGATCCACCCATCTCTGCCTCCTGAATGCTGGGACTGAAGGTGTGCATCACCACCGCACAACAGGTCTGTATTTTTAGTGTGTGTGTGTGTGTGTGTGTGTGTGTGTGTGTGTGCGTGTGTGCACTGTCAGAGGCCAAAGGACACCTTATGGGGGTTAGTGTTCTCCTTCCTTCATGTGGATCCTGCGGTGGTCCAGGTGTACAGAAAGAAATACATCATCTATGTTGCATCGAGAAAAGGCGAATGGCACGACTGTCCACGTGGGCATCCACCCCAGCAAGGTGGTTATCTATCACCTGGCTAAAGCTGGACAAAGACCGAAAAAAGATCCTGGGAAGGAAAGCCACGTCTCGACAAGACAAAGAAGAATGATTGAGAAGATGCAGGAGTAGGGGTGTGTGGTACACAGTGTCCATTAAAGACCGCTTAAGTTAAAAAAAAAAAATGAGGTGTATGAGTGTTTTGTCTGTATACCATGTGCATACCTGGTGCCCATGGAAATCGGAAGGTCGAATTGGATCCTCTGGAAATGGAGTAATGGATGGTTATGAGTTACCATGTGGGCCCTGAGAACTAAACCCAGGTCCTCTGCAAGAGCAGCAAATGCTCTGAACCACTGAGCCATCTCTCCAGCCTCCTGCTCTGAATCTTTTTAATGAGTCTTCAGAACTGGATAGCCCCTTTATTCTTCAGTATTTTGGAGTGGGAGAGAGGCATCACTGCTCTTGAATTTTGCAGAAAAATCGAACCTTAAGAGAACAGTCTTTGGGGTCTGGAGAGATGGCTCAGTGGTTAAGAGCACCGTCTGCTCTTCCAGAGGACCCGGGTTCGATTCCCAGCACCCACATGGCAGCTCACAACTGTCTGTAGTTCCAGTTCCAGGCAAAACACCAAGGGAAATAAATAAAGTTTTTTTTTTTTTTTTTTAAAAAAAAAAAAAAAAAAAAAGAGAGAGAACAGTCTTTTGGGGCTGTGATTGGACCCAATATTGAGTGAACCATGAGCCCCTAAGGAGATTCCCCCAATCCCTCAATCCATCCATCCATCCACTAGGGGCCTAAAGGGTCCTGGTATCCTTGCCCCAGATTTCCTTTCCCTGAATCCGGCCTCTCCAGTCTCTCTTCTCTGACTGTGGCCCCTCGCCTTGGATCCCTGTTGTAGTGGATCTCCTGACAACTGTCCCTCAGCATCCCTGTGCCCTCCATCTCTCTGGACCAGGCTAGCCACTGTACAGGGGTAGTTCCTCTCTGCTTGTTGCATATCCTCTATTCCTGCATCACCCTTGTTGCATATCCTCTATTCCTGCATCACCCTTCCATCTCCTCGATTCTTCAGTTAAAGGAGAAGGGGCTCAGGGCAGGACCGGTTGGCTGGTACTGGGAGAAGGGAATCTAAGGGTGCTGAGGCTGAGTGGTCCATTCCAGGTGGCAGGGGGCTAAAGGGCACTTCCTGCTAGGGAGGGAGGCCCTCCCCTCTGGGCCAGACTGGAAAATGTGACGTCAGAGAGGGGGTTGTAATGTGAGGGGTGTGGGGACACAGGAACAGGAGAAATCTGATACCTCTCCAGAGTGATCTTCCAGAGGTTTGGGATTATCTCTACCCCTGTGCCAGTCTTCCTTAATTTGTTCCCCAATCCACTGATGGATGCCTCTGGGAGAGCCCCACACCTTCTCCCTACACTCCAGCCCTACACCTCTGCCTTCTGGCTTGGGTCTCCCCAGTTTCTATAAGGTGGTAGGCTTGCGCATTTCCTTTCTGATCTTTTTTTCTTCCTTTGAGACAGTCTCACTTTGTAGCTCTGACTAGCCTGTAACTCGATATGTAGACAAGGCTGGCCTCAGATTCATAGACGTCTTTCTGCATCTATCTCCCACCACACCCAGCCAGATTTTGCTGTTTTGAGTCTGGGCCTCATTCTGTGGCAGCCCTGTCAGTTCCCGTACCCCAGCAATACAAGCATATGCTATCACCCCCTGCTCAGGAATTCTAAGTTTTAGGCTTTTGAGACAGGGTATTACTATACAGCCCTACTGGCCTTGAACTCATGGTGATTCTCTTGCCTCAGACTCTAGTGTCAACCTTTGAGCCAGGCCTACTTTGATGCCTCGGCTTTTGGGGCTCAGACTGTCTTCAGAGGAACATCTGGGCCTAAGCCTGGTGTCCAAGGTCCAGAAGATACTCTTCAAGCTTGAGGCTAGGGATAAACTCCGGAGGTGCAGACAGCCAATAGGTTGGAGGGAAAGAGAAGTGGAAACCCAGAAGCCTCCAAGAATTCTTCACTGAATGGGGCTCAGCAAAGAAATGCACATATCTGTAGTCCACAAAGTGAGAAAGTGTGAAGAGTCTCAGCCAGAGATGGTAGGACACACTGTGATCCCAGCACTTGGGAAACTGAGGCAGGAATGCCAAGTTCGAGGCTAGTCTGGGCTTCAAAGCTAGCTCATGGCTAGACTTTTCCTCAAAACACACCTTGCTGGGTGGTGGTGACACATGCTATTAATCCTAGCACTCAGGAGGCAGAAAGAGTTGGATCTCTTGAGTTCGAGGCCAGCCTGGTCTACAAGAGTATTCCTCCTTCAGGGTATGTCTATCTTCAGGGTAGTTCCTGGGCTTCTCAGTCCATAGCCTGACCACATCTAGGCCTGTCTGTCTCATTGGAGACAATGTATCAAGAGCTCTAAGAACTGTAGAAAACCACAGAATCCCTAGCATTGCTAGATTCTGGGATAGCTGGAAGCCTGCCATAATGTACACTATACAAGGGCAGGGCCTAGATAACCACCAACACCCTATTCCATGCCAAGAGCACAGGCTGGAGTCAGAAACATGGACCCAAGCTAGGCTTGGCTTTGACCTTGCCACAGCTCCTCTTCAGACAGAATGGGCTCCACTACCCATGCACTTGAGATTCTAAGAGAACAGAGGGTAGAGGTAAGGCTGTGATTGTGCCGCCCCTCCTAGTACATACAAAGCCCTGAACTGTACGCTTAGTGTGCTAATGCATGCATGCAATCCTAGAGGTCTGGGTCTCCCTCTTTTTTTTTTTTTTAACATTTTTATTTATTATTTATTTGCCTTGGTGTTTGCCTGGAACTGGAACTACAGACAGTTGTGAGCTGCCATGTGGGTGCTGGGAATTGAACTCAGGTCCTTCAGAAGAAGAGTCAGTGCTCTTAACCATTGAGCCATCTTTCCAGCCCCTGGGTCTGTCTCTTAAAGACAAATCCTTGCTATACAGCCCAGGTTGACCTCACATGCTTGTTCCTCGTGTCTCTGCCTCCCAAGTGCATGGGGCAGTTGCTGTGGACCACATCCAGGCTTAGGCCAGCCAGGAACACACGAGATGCTATCAGATGAAACCCAGAGACGGGCTGCTGAGATGACTCAGAGGGTACAGATGGTTGCCACCAAGTCTGGGGACCACTTTGATTCCCGGAACCCAGCAGTGGAAAGAAAGAAAGAACACCTAGAAGTCGTTCTCCGACTTATTACCCCCCCCATTCACAAAATAAATGCTCACAAAACCAAGCTCCAAAGAAGTAATGGGCACACACTAGAGGCTTGACATCATACACCAGAGTGTTTGCTGGGTAAACTTTCCAAGTTTCCCGCTCTGAGGTGGGTGGCAGGCCCCATCAGTGGACAGTCTCTAAGGCTAGTCAGGGATGGAAATGAAGGTAAATTTATTGAAACTGTTTTGGGGACAAGTGAGTGGACAGCTGGGGTTTCCCACAAACATCTGTGGGAAGGAGCTAGCGCCCGGCTGGGTGGGAGCGGGTGCCCAGCCACAGACCCTATCTGAGGCCCAGCTTTTTCTTTTCCTTCTGCTTCTTGCGCACCACATCCAGGTTCCGGTCCTTCCACATGCTTTTTCGAAGCTTGATGGGGCGTGAGCCCACGTACTTCCCTGTGGGAACGGAGGATTCCAGGTCAAACACGGGAGGTCAGGCTTATGTCAGGTGTCTCCCACACTCACTAACCCCAGGACAGGCCTCACCCACCATTCATCTCACGCATGGCTCGCACATAGTCACTGGGGTCCTTGAAGCTGACGAAGCCATAGCCCTTGGTTTTGCCTGTGCGCTTGTCACGGATCACCTTAGCCTTAAGGAAGGATGGGAACCGGCTGAAGGCACGTGCCAAGATGTCATCATTCACCTCATTGCCCAGGTCCCCGCAGAAGATCCGGAAGTCATCTGGGATTAGGAGAGAGAAAAGGTCAGAGCATCCCAAGTGTTCCTCCTTCCATCCTCAGTCTCCACCCTGGGACCCTCCGGAATAACCGCCACGTGTAGTGGCCACCTTGTGACAGGCAGCTTGTTGAGCAAGCACCCGGGGCTCCTGGAGCTCCTGAGGCCCTTTCCCACCGAGGCACGGGACCAAGCTGCTGCCTCAACTCACACATCAAGCGGAGACGGGACAAGTATGGGCATCTGGCTTCAGAGTCTCCGGCACCCTATTTTTCAAACAGATTCTTGTTATGTACTAGCTCAGGCTAGCCTCCTGAGTCCTGGGAATACAGGTGTGAACAACCATACCCACCCAGAGTCTACACCTTAACTTCTAAGTGCACAGCCTTTCGTCACCTACAGTGGTGACTTCTGCAATGAAGCCTCAACTGTCCCAGCTCTAGCCTTTCCTTGGTCCTTTGCGGCCCTGCCACTCACCAGCCCTCAGGCACAACACTGCACTCTTTCTGGCTGGACTGCCTCTGCAAGCCTGCTCTAACTCTACATTGACATGAGAACACATTGCCTGCCCCTTCTCCAAGGGGACCTCTACCACTGTTTCTCTAAGGCCTGCATCTCCACTGGGCATGCTCTTAAATCACCATATTCCTCCTCAGAAACAGGGATGTGAGGCCTGCATGACCACGTAAACTGGGTCAGGCCATAGAGACTATGGCAGGAAGGGAGGCAGCAGTGACGGGCTGGGGTGAAAGCCAGTTTGTTCTATCCTCAGTCCTCAGTTATGGCTGAAGCTGCCTGCCCCATGGCTTCCATAGTGATTACAGACACTGTTCACAAATGAGTTAGGCTACTGCAGGAGGAAATAGTCTGACAACCCAGAGAGTGAGATTTGCTAGCAAGGCCATTGACCCAGACACATAAAAATTTTTTTGTTATATTATATACATGTCAGACATGGTAGTTAAGACTACCTTGATTTAAAAAAAAAACAAAAAAAAAAAAACAAAGGGTTGCAGAGGTATATCCTGAAACCAAGTATCCACAAGCTAACTTCTCAACTAAAAAAAGTTTTTTTGAGGGTGGAAGGAAGGATCTCACTATGTAGCCTTGGCATTAATGAGCGCTCATTTCTTCTGGGTTCAGGACTTAGCTAGCAGCTAGATTCCTTCTTTTTGCCTGGAAAAAAAAAATAACACACATACACACTTTTTTTTTTTTTTTTTTTTGAGACAGCGTCTCACTATGTAGCTATGGTTGACCTGGCTGCTATGTAAACCACCCAGGCTGTCCTTGAACCCAGAGATCCACCTGCCTCTGTCTCCTGGGTGCATGTGATGTGTGCATATGTCTGTGTGGGGGTAGGTATACATTTGAGTGTTGGTGTCCATAGTGTCTACAAGAAAATGTCAGATCCCCTGGAGTTGGAGTTACAAATAGTTTTGAGTTGCTTCATGAGGGAACTGAACTCAGATCCTCTGCAAATACTGTTTTTTAAAGAGTAGCATATACTCTTTAACCACTGAAACATATCTCTAGTGTCAGCTTGTTTCACCTTTTTCTGCTAGAGATGGAACTCGGGCCCACACATGCTAAGGCAAGGGCTCCACCACTGAGCTACATGCTCAGGCTCCACAGGCCAGTTTAATCAAAGAGAAACATGGGCATAGTGAAACACACTTGTAATTTTAGTACTTGGGAGGCTGGCAAGTTCAAGGCTGGCCTTGGTTACAAGGAAGACCTGGTCTCAGGACCAAAATAAATAAATAGTTACTGCTGTTTTCTTATCTGTTTTTAATGGTACTATGACATGAAGGAACGTCTTTCTCAGGGGTGAGTACTGGGGTACTGGCTATGTTAAGCAGCTGCTGGAGTAGACTGCATGCATGGGTTCAATCACAGCACTGCATACCCTGGAGAGTGCTGACTCATGCCAGCCCTTCAGATGTAGAGGCACGACTGACTGTCACAAGTTCAAGGTCTTACTTGGCTGTATCATGAACTGGAGGCCAATCTGGGCTACATGAGGCCTCCCACATAAAGCAACCAAAGCAATAATTTCACTTGTTTTAAATGATAAGGAATAAGAGGACCCAGCTCTGTGAAGGCAGGGTTCTATGGTATAATGACTGCCTAGCATCATGGCCCTGGAAGCCATTCCTAGCACTGTGTGTTCATGCCCTAAACCACACAGGAACAAAGTGAGTACAGCTAAATGTTAACTGTGGAATCGAGGCTGCAGGCAGACTCTTCACTGTATCATGTGTGCTTCAAAACCCTTTGACCTTCCGCAGGCCACGTTCCCAGGAGGAAGAGCCCGAAAGCCCTCAGTACCAAACTGGGCATGGTGGCTCACACCTGTAATCCCATTATTCAGAGAAGACTGAGACAGAAAGATTGAGAGTTAAGGCCAGCCTAGGTCAGAGAGAGAGAGAGAGAGATCCTGTCTCAAATCAAACCAAAGGAGAACAATTATGCCCACCACATTCCTCGTGGGAGGAGTCCTGCCTTCAGGCAACTGCAGAGTCACCCCCCTTTCCCTTCCCTGTTGCTGGCCCTGAAAACTCAGTACAGTCTGTTCTGGGACGGGTGATGTCCACCCTCCCACTTTGGTTCACTCACCAGCATCCCACTCCAGCAGGCTGGGGTCCTCCCAGCTGCTCCCTGCTGCTGTGCGAATGCAGCGTTTCAATTTCTCTGGTTTTCCTTTCTTCTTGTCCTCACCCAGTGGCTCTGGGACCTGTAGGGGACAGGGATGGGTGTTGGGAGTCTTGTGCTCTGCATTACCCCCAGCCCTGGCACCTCCCATTCATACGCCTGTAGATGTGGAATATGAGGAATACAAGGGGCTGGCTGTCTCCCTGTCTACACCCGAGCACCCTATGGCTAGAGGATTGTGTTCCTGTGTGGAAGGAAGCTCATGGGCTTCTCCTTTCTCCCAGCCCCTTCTGTCCACTTGCTCCATGTTCCCTGCTTACCTCTAAGGCCATGAGGCCAGGAGGTGGTTCAGGCCGAGGGGGCCGGGGCCGTGGACGCAGGGATAGGAGCTCAGGAATTCGAAGTGGAGGCAGCAGGCCTCGTACCACCTCCAGAGGGAGGGGCAGGGGCTCAGGCTCAGGCAAGGGCATGGCGAGGGCCAGCGGGAGGCTGGGACCAATGACGGCAGGGCCAGCTGGGGCTCCTCCTGCCCCCACAGCCACTGCTGCACCAGCTTCCTCCAGCCCGGCTGCTGCAGCTACCACTGCCTCTTCCTTCTCCTTCAGGCCTAAGCCAAGGCCAAGGCCCAGCTCTCGAGACGCCGCCGGCTCTTCCTGTGGGCAAGGGGAAGGTGTGAGGGGTAGGCAGCTCACAGACTCATAGCTTACTACCCCCACTGTGGACAAAGCAAGGGTCTGGGAGCCAGGGAACAGAGAGCAAAGAGTATAGACAGATGGACACAGAGAAACACAGGCAGCAAGGGAGAGGGGCACAGGTGAATGCATATAAGGACAAAGACACATGGCAGATTCCCAACACATCTCTCTCTCTTTCTCTTCTTCTTTTTTTTTTTTTTTTTTTTTTTTTTTAATTTTTTCCAGAGTTGCTCTGTGTAACAGCTCTGGCTGACCTGGATCTTGCTTCATAGATCAGGCTGGCCTTGAACTCACAGAGATCTGCCTGCATCTGCCTCCCGAGTGCTGGGATTAACCAACACCACCCAGCCATCACCCAGCTACAGGCATTTCTCTTTATATTCTCTTCTGCATAGGAGAAAGCTGGCCATGGTCCATATCCCTCTACCCTCTTCACTTGGGGAGCTGATGCAGGAGGACCCCAAGGCCCAGGCCAGCCTGAGCTACACAGCAAGTCCTTGTCTCCAAAGAGTAAAGAAAATAAAGATTTCTGTCACACAAAGAAATGAAACAACAGAGGTGTAAAGACACAGAAACAAAGTTGGGGAGAGAGTTAAATGTAGGGCGTCAAGACTAGGAGGCCCTGCCCACGGTCCCTTTCCTCACAGTATTAGCCCCTACTTACCAGGGGAGGCCTTAGAGCAGCCAGAGAACCCAGGGGTGGTCCAGGGGCCCGGGCCATTGGTGGCAGCATCATGGGTGGTCCAGGAGGCCCAGGCAGAGGGGGTCCAACCAGGGCCTGGTGTGGAGGCCTCAGGGCCATGGGTCGGGGGCCACCTGCTGCAGAAGGAAGAGCAGAATCTGTCAGGGTGTTAGTGGGAGAGTCCCAGGGTTTGGGGGAAATTGCTTGGCAGGGTTCATGACCCTGGCCCCTCACCTGCTCTCTGTAGCACGTGGGGGACGAAGGCTGGACGCAGGATAGGGGCCCTCTGAGGGGCCACAGCTGTGGGAGAGAGAGATGGGGGTGTCATGGGGGACAGGGACACTTGGGGCAGGATGGTTGTGAAGGTACTCTGAGCACCCAAGGAATCCTGGAGAAGAGGCTGGGGACCCTTCTGAGAGATGAGGTGGTCTTGCCATTGCTTCAATTAGCAACCAGACTTTGAGGATTTCCTGTGGGTCCAAGCCAGTTGTGAACAGTGCTAGGAACCCAGTGGACCACGGAGTCCCAGGGAGCTTTGGGTCCAAAATAGGAGGCAGTGAAGGACAGCCCAGGGAGCTGTCACAGGCCAGAGAACTCTGACCTCCAGGGACTAGACCTTCTAGAAAAAGGATCCATGAGCTAGGACCACAGGATAATTGGAAGTCAAGCAAAGTAGAGGTAGCACTGCCAGGAAAAGTCTATACAAAGAAAACCTTTCCTCTCAAGTACAGGTGGTATCCCAGAGGAAATAAGGGGTTGGGGAGTCCCTAAACAAAGACTGGCAGGCATCAAAGCAGTCTTCTTGGCTAAGCAATGGGATCCTTCTGAGGGAGGGCATAGCAGGTCAGGGACCGGGCAAGGTGACCCAGTCAGATTCTCATTTTGATAACTTATTAAAGAACAGATGTTATCATCCATTCATCAGACATCATTAGATTAAAAAAAAAAAAAAAAAACAGGGATAAAAAACACACAGTAACTGTAATCCTCGGAGGCAGAGACAGGATTTGTTTGGTGCCAGCCTGGGCTGCATAGGAAGGTCTTATTTCCAAGAGCCAAAGGCCTGGATTCAGCTCAGTGTGGAGTACATTTGAGGCCCTGGGCTCATCCCCAGCACAACAAAAGCATAACAGTATCAGCAAACACAATTAACCAAATTTTACAACTAAGAACACACATCTCACCACACATTCTCACAAGTAATGTCATAAAAACTGGCATGTGTGGCTGTGTGTATGCATATATGCACACCTAAAGGACAGAGTGGAAAATGTGGGGAACGGCTGGTGGACAGACAGGTAGGTTTGAAGGTTACAGCTGAGTGACAAGAAACAGAAGAGAGAAAGCTGCTCTTTGACTTTCTCTGACATTTCAGCCAGGCTGGGAGCTCCTGACTGTGGCTGGGGATCAGGATCTGTAAGGAGCAGGTCACAGAGGGTCCTGAGCGAGAGTGAGTCGCCTGCAGCTAGTCTGGACATTTGTCTCCCCTCAGCAGTAGTATTGCATGCTTGCTTGTCAGAGGAAGCAGAAGGTGATAGACACAGTAAGCAAACTAAGGAACTTGCTAGAAGGTACTAGAAGTTGGGAAGGCACTGCCAAGATTTCCAATGAGGGTGACAGCCAGCAGCGGACCAGGACTGAGAACAAACTGACTGGAGACGATCAGGAGGTACACGGTCTGCTGTGGGCAGGGAGCCGGAACTCCTTAACCTAAACAACTGTGCCTGGCTAAATGTGTGGTCTTGATCCCCAACCTACCTGCTCGTCTCAGGAACATGGCTTCTCGAGCCTCAGGACTGTCCAGGTGACTGCGATCAGCAGGGCCAAAGCCAACTGTGGGGAGGACAGACAAGGATGGTGGGAGGCGAGCTCTGAGTATCCCCCACCACCCGGCTGATCCAGGCCCTCTCACTCTGCTACTTACCTGGGCCTACAAAAGGAGGGCCTCCCACCATGGGAGGAACCACTGTGGCTGCAGCAGCTGCCCGGGCCTCCAGGGTCTGTTGGACCTATTGGGGAGAAGGAGACCTGGCTCAGAGCTCTTCATCAGCTCCAGCTGGCTCACCCTATGCTTTATGCAGCTGGTGACCAGTGAGGCTCTGCTACAAGGTCCCTTCCCTGGGCTTCTGGAGTTATACTAAGTAAAGCTATTATTATTAATAATTGATTTCCCAGGATCAAATTCTCTGACTCAACTTCCTTATAGCACTGTCTCCCATCCAAGAAATAAGCAAGTCCCTGATTCATTTCATGTTCAGGGAGAGGCTGCAGACCCCACAGCACTATCTCAAATAATGTCCAACCTGTCCCCGCTGTTCTCCACGTCCATCTTACCTAGATTACTAGCCTCTTTCTCCATCTCCTAGAATTTGCCCTTGACCTCTCTATTCCATTAACCAGACAGCCAAAGCTATAGGCTTAATTGGTAAACTGGCCCATCATCACCCCTCTGCTTAGAATTCTCTAGTAGCTCCTCATTAAAAAGCCACCTGGGCAGTAGTTGCACACGCCTTTAAAACCCAGCACTCAGGAGGCAAAGACAGGCAGATCTCCAAGAGCTCGAGGCCAGCCTGGTCTACAAGTCAAGTTTCAGGACAACCAGAGCTGTTACCCAGAGAAACCTTGTCTCGAATCTTCCGCCTATCCCAAGAAAAAGTAAAAAGCCAAGATTCTTAAAGAAGCCCATAATCACCATCTTAAATCTTTCCTACTTCCTTTATTGCTCACTCTTCTCTGACCTTTAACCTCTCTGCTGTTGCTTGAACACTATGACAATTACAAACTCTGTCTTAGAGTCTCTGCACGGACAGCTTTCAGCTTGGAGATAACATGACTCCAGATATGTGCAGATATTTATATCTTTGCTCTAACGCCAAAACAAAAAGGTCTTCCCTGACCGCTAATAAAACTATCCTCTTCCTACCACTCTGTAATCTCCCTCTCCCTACTAAAATGTAAATGCCCAAAAAGCAGCAATAACTTTCCTTTTTTGTTTTCTATAGGCTCATTGCTTAGAACAGTGACTGGTGCAGAGAAATCACTCAAGAACTGCTTTTGATCTTTTTTTTTTTTTTTTTTCCTTCAATGCAAAGGACTAAATCTATGGCTTTGGCATGTCAGGCAAGGGAGCTATCACTTAATACATCTCAGCCCACCTAATAATCAAAAATAGAATTAACAAGTGTCTTTTGCTGGTATTTATTTATTTGGTTGTTTGTTTGGGTTTTTGAGACAGGGTTTCTCTCAGACAGAGAGTTGGAGCCTGTCTCTGAACTCACTCTAAAGACCAGGCCAGCCTCTGCCTCTTGTAAGCTGGGATTAAAGGCATGAGCCACTACTATCCAGAGCTGGTGTATTTATTTAAACAGCTTATCCCCATTTCTTTCTTTCCACTAATCACATACCTTTTACTATTTTTGTGATGGCAGTGGGCTTAGAAACTAGAGCTTTGCACAGGGTACGTCACTCAACTACATCGCAAATCCGTGAGTACCTTTAAAGATGTTTATATAGAACACTATATAAACTGCAGAAAGTTTATATACTTCCCTCCACTGAAGAAAGTTTTACCAGACAGGGTGCTGTAGAATAGATGCTTCCAAAGGATTAAATAAGCTGTCTTGCATCCCGAGTTTCTGGCACATGAATTATTTGTCACGCTAACTAATGAACCAGCCAAAACGTCAATCGCTCCCTATAGAAAAACTGTTAGGATCAAAACATTGTGTTTCCCCGACTCCTAAGTTGTAGCTCCCGCCTTACCTGCTGGTACGTGTTGGTGGCGATAATCGGGCGGATCACAGGAGCTGCTGGGACCTGCATGGCTTCAACCGTGGGCACCGCAGGCACAGCAGTTGGGATTCCTGTCACCGGAGCTCCCAGGACTTCTTGCTCAAACCTGAAGGAGCGGGACAGAACTATAGGTCAGGTCCTCTCACCAAGGCTGGGACGCAGCGCACATCGCGACCCAGCCAAAGCCTCCTCGCTCATGTCTCCAAGCCCCGAGTCCCCCGGATCCCACAGCCCCTATGGAGCCGCATCTCAAGTCTTTGAAGACCCGGAGACTCCAAGCTTTGCCCAGAAACCGCTTTATCCCTCCTTCCCAGGGCCTTACAGGGCCATCTCCGCCTCCATTTCTTTCAAGCGTTCCTCGCCGCTCTTGCCCGGAAGGCCGACACCAGGCCCCGGGACCACGGGTCCTCCCGCAACCGGGAGTCCCGGAGCCGGTCCTGCCCCTGCCATCGCTGATTCCGCCGCCTTCACCGCTCCTCTCTGCCGCCAACACCGATTCTACGGGCGAGCTCCCCGCTCCTTAAGGTAGGAGCCAGCCGCTGACGTAAGGACTAGCGCGACGGATGCGTTGCGCGTCGCCGTAGGCCCAGGAACGGAGCCAATGAGATACGGCCCCACCCCCAGGAGGTACGAGCCAATCAGAGTGTCGGAATGACGAGCCCGGAAGGGCCCTGCGTCTGTTAGCGACAGGCGGGACGGGCAGGCCACGCCCCCGTGGGGGAAGATGGGCGAATGAGAGCGAAGAACGCCGGTTAGACCCACCCCTCTGTGGAAGCCGGAATTTCGAAGAGGTACGGAAGTTCGGAGGCATTTCCAGAAGTTTGTAAACACTGCCGAGGCCGCCGGGAGCCTCCTGACGCTCTGCCAGGCGTCAGTTCACTATTATTTTTTTTGGACAAAAATTTAACCTTACGGACTGCCTTCATGTTTTTCTTTTGGGGGTTGATTTGGTGTTTGAGACCCGGGCTGGCCCAGGCATGAAACTCTCCAGGTAGCTTAGATTGTCCTCCAACTATTAGAAATCTTCCTGCCTCAGCCTGGAATTGTAGGTACGGACCAAAATAATTGATTTTTTATGCTGGAGCTATCTGGAGAGGATTGAATTTGTTTGTTTTTAAATTCAGGACTGGTCTTGAACTCAGAGATCAGCCGCTTCTGTCTCCTGACTTGCTCCACCAAGCTCGTAGGTTATTCCAGTTACCTTTGTCTACATCTAATGTCCCTTTTCTGTTTCAGCATCTCACCAGGATGCCACATTCCCGTTCCATTTAGTTGTTTGGTTTCCATGGGCTCTTTTTCCCTGTGACACGTTTGAGGAATGCTGGTTAGGTGTTCTGTAGCAGTGTTCTTCATTTGAGATTGCATTTTTTTCTTTCCCCTCATCGTTTGGGGATCTTTGGGGAAAAGGCCACAGAGTTACCCTTAGAGCCCAATAATACAAATTATACACGTGGTTCTCACCTGTCACTTGGATGAGGTCATTTTGAGCGTTTCCACCATAGTTTTTTTTTTTTTTTTTTTTTTTTTTTTTTTTTTTTTTTTTTTTTTTTTTTTTTTTTTTTTTTTTTTTTTTTTTTTTTTTTTTTTTTTTTTTTTTTAGTGCTTTTCTCTACTCTGACAGAAAGACACCATCAAGTGCAGCCTTTAGGAATAGGGAATTACACGTCACTTCTTTTTGATACAGGATCTCAATATAGCCCAGATTAGCATTCTCTTGTCTCAACCTCCTGAACACAGGAACTGTGTGACTTTGCTACACCTCCTTGAAAGAAGATATACGTAAATCATTAGAAATTTTAGTGGGAGATTTCTCTATTGTCACCCATTTATTCAATCATTTATGTCAAAATTTATGGTTTAGGTCATAATTTTACTGCGTAGTTCTAGATGGCCTGAAACTCACCAAGCTGACCTCAACTCACAGCAGTCCTCCGGCCTCTGTCTTTTGAGTCCTGGTGTTACAGATAAATACCACAGGTGCGGAACCCAACCTCAGATGGTGGTGGGGAAGACCAGCATACTTCATGATTCTGTTGTATTGTAACCCTTGTATTTGGTTGTGTTTTCAGAAGCTCATGATGTTAGGTTGCCCTTGGTGATGCCAAGATCCAGTCCTATCATTTTAAAAAGCTGGGCACAGTTTTACGGAACTAGGGAGTTACGAGCTTTTTTAAAGGTGCTGTGTGTGGGTGGAGTTCACTTGTGTGGCCCACATCAATCCCAACATCTATTGTCTCCGCCTTCCCAGTGATACACTAGCAGGTGGATCATCTCACCGGGCAGTTTCTCTTTCTCCGTCTGTGACTTGTGAGAACATTTTAGGTTGGCTCCAAGATCCCCACTTGTCCTGAAGGACTTCCTTGCTTTTTGATACAAATTAATTCCTTCACATTTTGATACTTATTTCCCCAGGCCTAGAACCAGTCATTTACCCAGGAGTCCTGGCTCCTTTTAGTCAGAAATGGCACCTTGAAACTACCAGGATTGTTCATGTGACTGTTTTTTTTTGTTTTGCTTTTCTGAGACAGGGCTTCTCTATGGAACAGCTTGGGTTGTCTCATAGAGATTTGCCTGACTCAGCCTCCCCCTGATTAAAGGTGTGCTCCATTGCTGCCCAGCCACTATGTTGTCATTTTATTTGCAATGAATGTTTTAGAAAAATCAAATTGCATTTCTAATGCAAATACAATATTGTAGGGTATTTGCATTATATCCTTTTATGAAAAATTTAAATAACTTAATCGTGTATGTCCAAGTGTATACTAAAGCATACATACATGGTGGGCAGGAGACAATTTGCAGGGGTTGATCTCTCCTCCCTCCATGTAGCTAGATTCCAGGGACTGAACTCAGGTTTGGAGGCCAGTGCCCTTACCCAGTAAGTCATTTTCCTGCTCCTCCTCCAGAGTTTATTATTATTGTATTATTGGGATATGTGATAATTTTTCTCAGATAAACTACAAAAGCTCAGGTTTAAAATAAAATAATGAAAACTGTACAAACTGTTTTAGAGTCTGAATCTGAAATGGCCCATACAGGTTGATGTTTAAACACTTGGTTCTCAAAGTTTGGTTAGTGCTGTTTTATGAGGTTAGTGAACCTTTGGGATATAGGATCTGGCTAAATGGAGTAGGTTGCGGGCAGTGAGCCTTGAACGTTGATTTCACCTCAGATCTCTACTCAGTATTCTGTCTCCAGATCTACCATGATATGAACAAGCAACTCTGTTAGGACCCCTCCACCACAGTTACCTCAGCTGTCATGCCTCCCCTATCTCTAAATGAACTGAAATAAGCCTCTCTCATGTGGGTTCCTCCACCCATTATTTTGTCAGAGCATTTAGAAAAGGAATGAGGACAACCTGGTCATACAGAAACCAAGGTTCGAGTAGAGGCTGGAGGCTCATGAGCTGAGGGCCAGCCGGCCACGTTTGGAGTCTTAGCAAAACAGAACCCTAGAAAACAGTCTTCTCTTGACCTGCCTCCTATCCAGGACTCTGTTCTGGCAGGAAACTGTGCTACCACACCCTCCTGCAGCCTTCCCCATTTACCTTTCAGCAAAGGTCCATCCTGGAAGTCTCCTCCAAGACCTTTACCCTACTTAATGTTCCCGTGGCAGTTAGGGTCCGCTGTACCATACTGTCATTCACAGTCAGCCTGGCTCCCTCTCCAGGCCAGTCGGTCCCTGAAGGCAGGTGCTTTAGTCTATTTTATTTAATCTGCTGAGGAGGAAAGTGAACCAGCCACTCTAAGGTGTACAGTCTCTTGGCTTTAATGGGAAGGGGACGGAGAAACCACAGACTGGGAGCCAGAGGGCAACCGAAGCCTGAAGACTATTACGGAAATTCATTTATTGAGACATTCTGCAGGGAAACTAACTCACAGATACAGGACAAGACAAATTCAGTCACAGAGTCCTTGGAAGGCTGGGCATTGGTCTGGCATTTCATGCTGCTTGACCGGGTCCTCATCCTCCAGGTGTGCAAAAGCCACACCCTAGGGGCTGGTACCCAAAAGCCACAGGAGGAAGGTATGTGTTCCCCACTACAGAAGACAAAGCTCAGAAAAGTGGGCAGTACTTTCTTTAAAGTGCTTTACTCGGAGAGGTGAACTTTGGGGTTAAGTGCTATTTATGTTTGGAATGGGATCTCACTATGTAGCTGGCTTAGAAATAACGGCAGGCCTTTCCTGCGCCTCCCAAGTGCAGACGACAGGCTCCCACCACCAGGATAAATTGAACTTTTGGACTCTGCTCCCCGCTGCCTCTTCATTTGTGTGGCTGTTGCATTGTTTTCCAAGCCTGAGCCCAGCGCAGCTGCCATTGGGGCAGGGACAGGCCATGGCAGAGCTCCCCAGGGAGGGCAGCTTGGCCTGGTTGCTCCCACCTGGGGAAAGGAATGGAAACTGAGGGGAGCCCCACCCTCCAGACCCTCCCATCATGGCAGCTCAAGCTGTGAACTAGCCAGCTCCCCCCACCCCAGGCTTGAATGCTCCATCTCACCAGTCCCCAACGAGCTCCTGCAGCTTGGGGATCTGCTCCAGTGCCTGTTCTATAAGGTCCTCCAGCTTCTTCAGGGTCTGCCCCATACCCTCTTCCTGCTCCTTTTCTTGAGATGCCTGGATCTGCAGCAGCTCTGGAGGTGACAGTGTGAAGGGAAGGCAGCTTGGAGTCTCGGGCCATCTTTAGGGTCCCCATGTCAAGGATGCCACCTTCAAGGCTTCAACCTGGACTTTCCTGCCTTCTACCCTATGGCTCCCCGGTCTGACACACTCAGCTGCCTCAGTTTCTCTCCCCTCTATGGCCTCTCTCCCAGGCTTCAGGCCTTACTCTCCCAGCCTCTATCAACACTAGCCAGAAGCTTCTTCCCGAGTTTCTCCTTCTCCTGCCCAGAAGCCTGTCTCCCAAGCACAGTCTAGGCTCCTCAGTCTAGTTTGTGACAGTCTGTATTATGTGGTTCCTGTTCCCTTCTGGGAAAAACCTGACCTAACTCCAGGGCCTACATGAGACACCAAACTGTTTCTCCTTTCTCTCTCTCTCTCTCTCTCTCTCTCTCTCTCTCTCTCTCTCTCTCTCTCTTTAAGATTTATTTATCTTGTATATACATGACAGAAGAAGGCACCAGATGTCATCATAGATGGTTGTGAGCTACCATGTGGTTGCTTGGAATTGAACTCAGGTCCTTTGGAAGAACAGCCAGTGCTCTTAACCTCTGAGCCATCTCTCCAGCCCCCTTTCCTTTGTCATGTGGCCCTGGCTATCTTGGAACTCCATGAGTAGACCAAGCTGGCCCCAAACTTGTAGAGACCCTTCTGCCTCTAACTCCTAAGAACTAGGATTAAAGGTGTGTGCCTCTACACCTAGCCCTCTTTTCTTTTGAGGCAAGGTCTAATGTAGTACAGGCTAGCCTCAGACTTGCTATGTAGCTATGGATGATGTTGAATCTTCTGATCCTCTGGCCTATAAAGTCTCCTGAGTGCTGGGACAGGTGTGTGTATGCATGTGTGTGTATTTTAGGTTTATTTGATGAGTTCTGCATGCAGTCATGTATATGTTACCATACGTGTGCCTGATGCCCAAAGAATCCAGAAGACGGCAGCAGGTTCCCTGGAGTTAGATGGTTGTGACCTGCTGTGTGGTGCTGGAGACTGCACCAAGCCCTCCGTAGGAAAAAGCGCTCTTGGCCATTGAGCCAACTCTCTAGCCACTCCCCCTTTTAGAAACAGGTCTTCACTACGTAGGCCTAGCTGGCTTGGAACTCACTATGCAGACTACAATCTCGTGCAGAGATCCACCATCTCTGCCTCCCCTTATTGGGATAAAAGGTGTACACCATTCCCAACCACCATGCCTACTTTTATGCAGTACTGGTTATAGGTTGTATGAATGCTAGGAAAGCAGTCTGTTCCCTTTGGGAAACATCCTTATCCCTCCTAGCACCCCTGATCGCAGGGCCGTTTCACCCTGATCCAGCCATTCACTCTTGTGGATGGTGGATGGGCCTAGCCCCTCCCTCTCCATGTACCACTCAATTCTATGTCTGTGACCTCTACATGGCTTTTACATGTTCTTTATCTAGGCCTGCTGTCTCTGGGAACCCTGAGTTGTGGGCTGGTGTGGTGGGGGCTGAACAAAGCCTAATTTCTGCCAGATGAAGAGGGCAGGAATGAGAGAGGGGAGGAAGCCAGGATGAAAAGGAACACAATCATTCTTTAGAGCAGAGGGACCCAAGAATTTTTCAACTATATTAAGATAACTGTGAGGCTAGGGGTGGTGGTGCAAGGCTATCATGCCAACAACATTTGAGCAGCGGAGGGAACAGATTGCTTTTCTGAGGCCAGTGCAGACTACTTAGCCAGACCTTGCCACAAGAAACAACAGAGGGGCTGGAGAGATGGCTCAGAGGTTAAGAGCACTGACTGTTCTTCCAGAGGACCTGAGTTCAATTCCCAGCAAAACCACATGGTGGCTCACAACCATCTATAATGACATCTGGTACCTTCTTGTGTATCTTGTGTATACTGTATACATAATAAATATTTTTTTTTTTTAAAAAAGAAACAACAGAATATACTCTGGGCCATCAAGGTGGCCCAGTAGGTAAAGGTGTTTGCTGCCAAGCTTGACTACCTGAACTTGACCCTGGGACCCACATGGTAGAAGGAGAGAACAGATTCCAACAACTTGTCCTCTGACCTTTACAAACATGGTGTGACACACACACACACACACACACACACACACACACACACACACACACACACACACACACAGGAACAAAGGAACATTCTGATGGCAATGAGTGAGTACTTGGCAACTGGCTAGATTGAACAGCTTTTTACCTACATCCTCATCTGAGTATCTAGGTTTATATCCAAACCCTTGGGAGTAGTGCTGCAGGCCTTGGGAGGAAGAGGCAAGAGGATCTCAAGTTTGAAAGCTGGCCTGGACTACACAGTGAGACACATACCAAAGTAACAACCAACTAACCTCTGTCTTGCCAGGGAGCCAGGCTACTAAGCCTGTGTGCCCAGGCTCCCTGCTGTAATGGGGACACTGGCAGCGCACAGAGCCAAGAGCTTGCTTTGCAGCTGAAACAAGCATGTGGGTTCCCAGCACAAGGAGGTCGTGCGGTGGTGCTAACGGGAAGGAGTGCTGAGTCTGAAAAGCCAACCTACCCTGGGTAGATGGTCCCTGAGGCAGACTGGTCTTCATATGAAGGAGGTCTCTTCCTCGGAGACCCCACTGGTCCTGAAGAAACAGAAGATCTTGGCGGAGAGAGGCAGCTCTTGGCAGTAGTAGCTCAGGTGCCTGGGGTGGGAGAAGGACAGGCATCTCGGCCATGGAGTTGAGACTGGGATGGGCAGACAGGTCACAGGGCATGGGCACTCACTTTCCCTACAGGCAGCCCCAAGGTATGGCTCAGTGAGATGAGGCTGGAACTCCTCGGGGTGGTGGGGTGCAGCTGATGGATGGAAGGTAGGATCCTGGGTAGTGGTTTCAGCCTAGGGGCAGCAACAGAGCACTAAGCAGCTTGATTTCCAGAAGCTTTGGGGTCAAGGACTTAGAGGTGGGCCTAAAGACTGAGAGAGCGGATTGAAGCTGATGAGATGGGGTGAGGTTTGGCAGTCTGAGGACCCTGGGCTAACGCATGTGTGTGGATGTCAGATGTCTTCTTGATCACCTTTATTTTCTGAGAGTGTGGCTCTCCTCTACCTGAACCTAGCCTTGGAGTTATTCAGTTGAATGGTGTTTCATTAGGGAAGACTGGGATGCCCCAGTCTCACCCTTTGGCACGGTACCACAGCAGGGGACCCAGCAGAATGTGGGGCAGGCACTGAGCTTCTTCCTTCAAGTGTTGGAGTAGTTCCTGGCTCTGTGGTGCCACTGCATCTGAGGTGGGAACAATCTTCTGCTGGATCAGAGCCAGCACCTGTGGGATGGAGGGGGTGGGTGCCGTAGTCTGGGCCAACCATCCCTAGCCAAGCCTTGCCTAACATTTCTCTTACCTCCTCTGGGCCCCGGCTTAGGCGACTCTTGGTGACTGAGTTTCCCTTGATGAGCAAGCGGATCTGTTCCTGGGTCTCCTTCTGGGGAGTAGGGAGGTCCATGACACCGGCTTCCTGGTCTCCCCACTGCCCAGGGCAGCCCACTCCTTCCGGGGTACAGATAATGCTTCTCCATCAAAGTCTCACCCTGGTTCCACCCCCCACACAGAGGCCCCATTCATTGGTTTGTCCCTCTCCCCACTACCCCTTAAAAACTTGTTTATTTACCTTCACCTTAGTGGATGGGTGTTTTGCCTGTATGGATATCTATGTACCACCTAAGTGCCTGATACCCACAAGGCCAAAAGAGGGCATTGGATCCCTGGAACTGAAGTCCCAATTATGAGCTGCCATGTAGGTGCTAGGAATTGAACCCAGGTTCTCTGGAAGAGCATCCAGCACTCTTTTTTTTCCAAGACAAGGTTTTTCTGTGTAGCCCTGGCCATCCTAGAAGTAGCTCGGTGGAGCAGGCTGGCCTTGAACTCACAGAGATCCACTTGCCTCTGCCTCTCCAGTGCTGGGACTAAAGGCGTACTCAGCGCCATCTCTCCAGCCCTGGAGATCCAGTTCTTGATCTCTAGGCCTCGGACCTCCACCCTGACCCTCCACCGGTATCTCACCACCAGCTGACGCCACTGCAGGATCCGCTGCTGCTTTGCCTGCAGCTCCTGAAGCAGAAGCTGCCGGCGTCCAACTGCATTCCCCAGTTCCTGGCTCAGGGCATGAAGAGCCTTGAGCTCCGCCCCCCGGCCACTGCACCTAAGCCCCAGCAGCAGCACCTTCCTGGGGGGTGGGGAGAGAGTGAAGGACAGCAAAGAGACTGGCAGCCACATTGGCCAGAGATCTTCAGGGAGGAACCCCAAACACAGGAAACAAGTGCCAGGAAAGGGAAGTGAGGGGGCCCCGGGGAAGACAACATTCGGTAACCCACCCTCCTAGGAGATGCCTCTTTACCTCTCTTGGGGTCCCAGAGCGTCATCTCCCTCCATGTTTTCCACTAGGCTCTGGAGATGGTCAGTCAGGACTTGTCGCTCATTCAGGAGCGCACACCTCTGGGTAACCAGTGCTCCTACAGCATGCCAGCCCTCCTGGGGGTACAAGGTCTGTGTGGGCATGGTCCATGGGCAGAGGCTTCAGTGGGTCTTAGGAAAGGGTCTCAGGGTTACCTGGATGAGATGGACAGAGGGTGGCAGGGTCTGGCTGGAGCTTGATGGGTCTGGTGCCTGGGGCCTGGGGTGGGGATAGACAGCTGAAGGAGCAGCCGTTGGCCTTCCCCTTCCCTACTATCGGCTGGCATGTGGTTCCACCCCATTTTCAGGATGATGCCTGTTCCTGGTTATAGGAGCGTCCACTCCCACCTGGACATCTCCTCTTCTTTAAGCTCATCCCCATCACACAGGGACTGGATCTCCGTCTCCCGCTCGGAAGCCAGGTACTTCAAGGCGGCCAGGATGTGGCGTGCAGGATAGTTTGTCAGCAGCGTCTGGTAGGGACAGGTGGGAGATCAGGGCAGGATGGTGGTACACAGACGGAGCCAGGTCTCTGGGGAAATGACTTATGGCTGGATGGTTAGGGCTTTGCCACTGCAAGTTTCCTCAAAAAGGGGAGGAGGCCCTCTCACCTCAACTGAGCTCAGCCACTGGTGATGGGAACTTCCAAAGTGGTCATCAGGAGGGCCTCTGTGGATTTGGGTAAGCGGACAAAGAATGTTGTAGGAGACACCGGTTACCCCCCTTTCCCTCAAATTATCACCACTACAAGCAAGTAGGAGCTGTCTGTCACATGTGCTTACTAGACTTGAGCTTCCCGATTGTCTGAATTTGCTGTCCTGGGGGTCATTACACGGTCTGTTTAGTTCTTGACCCTTCACCCTAACTAAGTCCCCTTATTAGAACTGCCCCCACCCCCCACAGCTGGATAAGCCCCTCCTCTGGGCCCTAGAGCCTCAGGCCTTCCTACCCCAAACAGTCCTGAAGACCTGGCTGTCGCTGTCTACGGTGGATCTTCGTCTCCCTCACCCCACCCTTGGAAGCTCTCACAGGCCATGACCCAGAAATCAGGTCTTAAGTGGTTTATTGACCAGCCACCTGCTGCCCATCATGCCCAGGGCCTTCCCAGGGTCCTGGCGTCTGTGAACACTCACAGGATGCTGCCTCCCCTGGCCCGGGGAATGAGAAGGTTCTGCAGGAACTGAGTCCGAAGGGAACAGGCCGTTCGGACATCATGCTAGGGGAAGAGAGTGGGCGCTTGTGAGTTCCAGGCCTCTGCTTGATCCCTGACTCCTCCTAACCCCCACACGGCCCATGACTCTCACCAACACCTCAGGCTCTAGACTGGGGGCTGCTGACACCAGTGGTCCAAAGGTCACGTCCACGCTGGCTTTCCTGGAAGGAAGAGCATAACTAGGATGGGGTCTAGGGAGAGCAGATGTCTGTTCTCTTCCCCTCTCTCTCCCTGGATCTCAAGCGCTGTCTCCTGAATTAGGCTACCCTCATCTCCTACATTAGCCTCGTCATTGGTCTTCCTTCTCCTGTGTCCTCTGGCCTTACCTTAGTGATCAGCAAGCCTATTACGATCTGGGGAAAGTCAGGTGCTGTAGCTCATGTCTGAGATTCTAGTCAGTGCTTCTCAATCTTCCTAAGGCCGTGACCCTTTGATACAGTTCCTCGTGTTGTGACCCTCAACCATACTATTATTTTCATCAGTACTTCATAACTGCAATTGTGCCACCGTTAGGAATCAATGCAAACACCTGTTTCCCTATTGCCTTAGGTGAACACTGTGAGAGGGTTGGGACCCACAGGTTGAGAAGCACTGGACTCTAGCAGCCAGCAGGTTGAGCCAGGAAGATCACTGAAAGTCTGAAGTCAACATAGCTACACCATGAGCTGTCAGTGGGTGGTGAGGATTGAACCCAGGTCCTCTGAAAGGGCAACTCTTAACCTCTGAGCCGTCTCTCTAGCTCCTTGAGAGACGTGGGCATGGTACATGGGCAGAGGGCTTCAGTGGGTCTTAGGAAACGGTCTCAGGGTTACCTGGATGAGATGGACAGAGGGTGGCAGGGTCTGGGTTACATAGCAAGTTCCAGGCCAGACTGCCTGAACTACTCTGCTTCAAAATAATAACAAAGAAAACTAGATTTTTCTGGGGCTGGCACAGGCCTAGGTCAGCACAGCTGCTGCTCACAAATCGAGTTTAAGGCTGTGGAGGTAACTGAGCAAGAATCAGTCTCAAATTTTAAAGTGAAGAGTGGGTAAGTGGGGCTCCCAGAGAGATGGCTCTGTGGTTAGGGACACACACTGCTCTTGCCAAGGACCTGGGTTTGGTTCCCAGCACTCATATTCAATGGCTCACAACCACCTGTAACCCCAGCTCCAGAGGGGTTGATGCCTTCTGGCTCCCATGGGCACCAGCATGCGTGTGCTAGAAACTCACACAGAGCACACACATACCCAAAAGTAAAAACAAGAAACATATCTTCAGACAGACAGGCAAAAGGGCAAGGGTTGGGTGTGGTGGTGCACAACGTTAATCTCAGCACTTGGGGGAAGGCAGGTGTCTCGCTGTCACTTGAGGCCAGCCTGATCTACACAGACCCTGTCTAAAACAGAAAACAAGCAGAAGGTCAAGGGTGTGACTCAGTAGTACAGCACTTGTTTAGGACACGTGAGGCCTGAAGTTTAACTCCTAGAACCACTACAGAAAACAGGTATATGTGAGAGAGAGATGGCTCAGAGGTGAAGAGCACTGGCTACTCTTCCAGAGGTCCAGGGAAGCCAATGCCCTCTTCTGGCTTCTGAGGGCACCAAGTGCTCAGATATACATGCTGGTAAAACACCCACATACATAAAAGAAATAAAAACAAAAAGACATGCTCTTAAAAACAACCCCGGGGCTGGAGAGATAGCTCAGCGGTTAAGAGCACCGTCTGCTCTTCCAGAGGACCCGGGTTCGATTCCCAGCACCCACATGGCAGCTAACAACTGTCTGTAGTTCCAGGGAAACACCAAGGCAAATAAATAAATAAATAATAAATAAAGTTTAAAAAACAAAACAAAACAAAACATTAACCCTCCATGAGACCTAAGGAGTGTCATGGGACTCTCCCAAACCTTCTCCAACATGACAGCTTCCCATCACACTCAGAACAGTTGGCAGACACGGTGCTTTCCATGATTCTGACTCACATAATTGGTTGTTTTTTTTTTTTTTTTTTTTCTTTTTAAAAGATTTATTTTATGCCTATGAGTGCTCTACCTGCATGGATGCCTTTTGCCAGAAGAGGGCATCAGATCCCACTATAGATGGTTGTGAGCCACCATGTGGGTACTGGGGCTTGAACTCAGGACCTCTGGAAGAGCAGCCAGTGCTTAACCTCTGAGCCATCTCTCTAGCCCCAAACTCACCTAATGCTTATACTAACTGGAGACGATGAACATTAGTGCCGTTCCATAGATCTTAGAGACAGTGGCACAAAGAAAGCCTCACTCAAGCTCATACAGTCCTAAGCAGCCAGGCCAGAGTGGCTGCTGTTTCAGAGAGAAGTTGCAGGGTCTCCCTTGCTCTGCCCCCTCTCCTGACTGTCTGTTTCCCAAGCTGAGCTCTGGCCTCTAAGTTTGCTACGGAGTCTCCTCCCCCAACTTAAACCCCCATCCCTTCACCTTCCTAGGTCCTTCGAGGGATTTATCTCTACCTGAAACTGTGAGCTACTTCCTGGGTTACCATCCGCCTTCTATGCAGGAGGCCATCAGCTCCAGGAGGGTGGGTACTTATTCTGTGTATGAGGTTGTTTCCTCAAAGCTGGTGTTCTAAGATATCTAGCTGGCACCGTAAATCCAGGCGCCCAAGATAATAGAACCTCTTATCCTGATAGTCTTTATGTCACAGCTAGAAGCCCAGAACTCTGGAAGCAGGAGGGGTCAGGCAGAGCACCAGGGTCTCTGAGGAGAAGGTCTACCTTCCTGGGGAGGCTGAGCACTTACCTCTGTATGTCTTGCAGTTGTCTGAGCTTATTCTGCAGCTTCTGCATGGGATCTTGCAGCCTACATTGCTGTTTTTTCACGGCCCTGGCTTGGGCCTTGAGGAGAAGAGTTCGCTGCTGGATGTTTTTCAGGTTCTGCAGTGTCTGTGCCATAGTCATGTCTGTGGGAGAACAATGGTGGCCATCAGCATCTCCCTCATGCAGGATTTCACTGCCCACTTGGCTGGTCCCATAAGTCACCCTGAGCCTCAGTCTCTTGATCCATCAGCTCCAGGCTCTGGTCTAGCCTCTGGTTCTCTGCACGAAGATGGGCCAGGGTGGCTTCCAGCTCCAACTTCCGACGGACCTGGTAGGATCAGGTAACAGGGTCAGAAGGCTAGATGCTTCGACTCATTGGGGCTTCACCTGGCTGGATGACCTTCTGGATGGCACTAGGTTCCTCATCTCCTGGGAGATGGCTGGCACAGAACTATTAGGGGTCTATCTGGCTCTCTCCCTTCTGAGATTACCTTACTGCCTCCGTGGTTTTCTGTGTGGTGACTCCCACATCTCTGTCAGAGGCTTTTTCTTATTTTTTATGGGACAGGGTTTTGCTGTGTAACTAGCTCAGACTACCCTTAGACTCCTCCAGCTTCAGCCTCCAAGTGCTGAGACCACCACACCCAGCTTCTGCCTTTAAAAAGAAAAAGTGTGCGCTCTCGAATGTGAATCACAGGCATACAGGTGCCAGTAGAGGTCAGCCAGATGTTAGCTCCCCTAGCACAGAAATCACAGTGGGCTCTTAGCCATCTTCTCTGGATGCTAGGACCTGAACTGGGGTCTTTCTCAAGAGCAGCAGGTGCCTTTAACTGTTGAGTCATCTCTCCAGTGTCCCTGACCTGTCCTTGTGTCCCTTAGCAGCTCCCAAAGCTGTCCTTTCCTCACAGTGGTTTTTCATTATATTCAGTAGCTGCCCCTTAAGCAACTGCTTCCCTAATCAGCAGTTCAAACTCTGCAGCTGCAGGTAGGGACCCCGGCTGTAGCCAGGTGGGAATTCTGTTCCCTCAGGTACCAGCTCTATCACAGCCAATAAAGGGAAATTATCTAGATCTCTATCCTTCTACAGAATTCAGGATTCAAAGGCTGAGGTGAAATTCTGCTTGCTCATAGAGGCTGGACATTAAGTAGCTAACCGCCCCTAGCTCCACCTCACTAAAGAACCCTAACTATACATGGTCCCTCCTGATCACTTGTCAGGTAGTTACTGACTCAGCGTCCTGATTGCAAGTTAATTTTATGTAATCAAATGTTAACACATCTCTGCATCATTAAACAAATACTTCACAGTATAAAGAAATGAAATACATCCTAAATTAATATTCAACAAAACCCCATCTCCTCTTATCAGCTTTGTTTATTCATTTTTTTTTTTCTTTTTAATGGTCTCATTCTGTAGCCCAGCTGGCCTTGGGTTCATGGTGATCCTTCTGCTTCCTCCTACCTCCTTCTGAGTGCTGGAACTACAGGATCCTTCACTCACCAACACTAATGCCCCATGTCCATATTCCATTGCTCTCTACACTACCCAGCTTGGGCCTGGCTCCCCTTAGACCACAACCCCTGGGAACAGGAAGATCTGGGCTATTTTGTGATAGTGTCCCTGACATATGCAGCACTTGCAAGAACTAAAGCAAAATATTTGCAAGCTCTTTATTTGGTTGCAGGAGTATCTTAGAGTACCGCCAGCTTCTCACCTTTGGATTGTCCTGATGGTCATACCTAAAAAAAAAAAAAAAAAAATGAGACCGGAGTTAGGAGATGGCTGGGGCTTCCAGAGGCTGTGGATGAGGACATGGCTAGACAGAAGTGGGGGAGATGAGTTGAAGATGTAGTTACCAGAGGAGGTTTCCCCGGATCGTCTTGATACTCCTGCATTGGAAAAGCAGAGGGAGAGGAGCTACTGAGGACCTTGCCTATGCCTTTTCCCTTCCCTAGCCCTCACCCCTGCCCTAGCTTGGTTTACCTTTGACTACGCACATGCTGCAGGACGTAGGCCCAGATGTCAGCCCCTTGACCCAGACACAGCCTGAAGAGATACAGCATAATGTATGTTTCATCACCCAGGAGGAGAAATCTCCACCATCCCCAGTTATGATGGTTCCCACTTTTGGGAAAAGAGGCCAGTGCTTCTGGGGGTGGGCTTCTCACTAAGTGTGAGGGGAATCTCATTACACAATGGGGTTCTCTTTCTTCTAGGAAAGGATCAGCTCTAGTCCGTTCCGGGGGTGTGTGTGAGAGATCTATACCCAGGACATAGGATAATGCGTGAGTCATTGCTCCTACAGTTTTGGCCCCCAATAGGACGGCTATTGCCAACCACCTAATGTGATCTTTGCTTAGGTAAGAGTGGCAAAAGCCTTACTCTGCAGATGCTATTTTCACAGGGTGGTAGGGCTCCATTAACTCTTCAACTATGATCACAGGTGCCAGGGCTCCTGCTTTGTGCATCGTCCCAGGAATCACCACTTGGGCTCCTCATTCAACTTCAAGATTCTTGTTTTGGAGAGACCACCCTAGGTGGGGAGCTCTCAGTTTCCCTCTTGAACTATGATCACAGGTGCCAGGGCTCCTGCTTTGTGCATCGTCCCAGGAATCGCCACTTGGGCTCCTCATTCAACTTCCAGATTCTTGTTTTGGAGAGACCACCCTAGGTGGGGAGCCCTCGGTTACCCAGGGCCAGAGCGGGTGTCTCATTCCCCATAAGGGCTGGGGATCTCACTCCAGGAACGGCCTCACCTGCGCAGCGTCGACTCCCGGGGGCGGGATGCTTGGGGCACCTCCATCTCTTCTGCAATCCAGAAACTAAGTTCCCGCGCTTCCTGCGTGAGCTCCATGGCTTGAGAGAGAGAGAGGTCAGCGGCAGCCGCAGCTTCCCGCACTCCCTTCAAGCGCGGCGCGCGCGCGCGACGTCACGGGCGCGACGCTGAGACGTCACCGGTTGCCAAGCCGACTGCGGAGCCCTGGAGCAGGGTGGTGGCTTTTTATAGCGGCTAGCTTCCCCCCGAGTGAAAATGAAAAGAACGGTTTGCAGTGCAGATGCCAGCCTGCTCACTTTGGTTTTTTTCCACTCACTGTAACTTGATTTTATTTTCTTGAAAAATAGGCACGCTAAGAGGATGAGCGTCAGGTTCCAAGAAATTCCTTCACTCCAAGTCTGGCATGGAAGACAAAAGCCAGCATTCCCTCGGGGTCTTAAAAAGAAAGCTCCTACTTGCTAAAAGGAGTCATTCTCCTGATCTTTGGCAAAAGGGCTATTCCATTAACCGATGCCTGTGGGGCTTATCATCATTTCAGGATCTATGCCCTTTTGAAATTTCTCCCTCGGCCTTCTAAATTCTGGGATGAGGCATGAGCTACTGCTGATGTCTGGTGTTGTGGAGTGATGGTTTAAGATAATGTTAGATTCATTTACGCTGTGGAGTATTTGTTTACTGATGTAAAGATGCGTTGCAATCTTTTATGTTACAGTTGTTTAACTCTGTAAAGCTGTGTTATTTTGTCTGAAACACCTGATTGGTCTAATAAAGGGCTGAACAGCCAATAGCTAGGCAGGAGAGAAAAACAGATGGGGGCTGCCAGGGAGAGAGAATGAATAGGAGGAAAAAAAATCTCCTCTGGAGAGAAGAACATGAGGGGCCAGCCACCCACAGAATAAGAAGAAAAGAAAGATATATAGAATAAAGAAAGGTAAAAAGTTTATGTTAGAAAAGCTGGCTAGAGGGCTGGAGACATGGCTCAGAGGTTAAGAGCACTGACTGTTCTTCCAGAGGACCTGAGTTCAATTCCCAGCAAAACCACATGGTGGCTCACAACCATCTATAATGACATCTGGTACCCTCTTCTGTATACTGTATACATAATAAATAAATAAATCTTTAGAAAAGAAAAGCTGGCTAGAAACAAACCAAGCTAAGGCCAGGCATTCATAAGTAACAATAAGTATCCGTGTGTCTATTTGGGAGCTGAGTGGGGCCCACAAAGAGGTGTTTTTTTTTTTTTTTTTTTTTTTTTTTTTTTGTATAGTTTCAAAAGCAGTGTCCCATGTCTGAGTGGAGAATAAAAGCTTGACCCATATATCTTCTTGGTATGCAAGCCTCTGAACATTGCTTTTAAAAAAACTTTAAATGTACTATTAATATGTGTATGCATCATTGTACATACTACAGTGTGTAGCCTGAATTCTGATTGCAATGAAAGAGACTCAGAGCCAGATATCAAGAAGAGGCTGAAATATCAGAGAGAGGAAACACCACAGTCAAATCTCACCCAGCTCTCTTCCAGCTTCCTCAGCCTTGCTCTTGCTCGATTCCAATTTTTGCTGTTTTCTTAAACCTGCCTTAAATAACCTTCTCATCCAGCTGTATTTAATCCAGGTTAGGATTAAAGGCAAGAGCTACTCTATTTGGTAGCCTTGAACTCACAGAAACTTGGAAAGATCTCTGTCTCTGGAGTTATGGGATTAAAGGCATAGGTCACCACTCCTAGCTCTCCCTGTGCTGGGATTAAAGGTGTGTGCCATCGAAAGCCCAGCTGTTGGGCCTTGTACTCACAGATCCAGAACCCCCAGCTCTACCTCTGCCTAGTTTTTGACTGTGGGTTGAGTTGAACTCTTGATATTCCAGGTTTTATTAAATATGTAACATATCAACACAACAATGCATCTGTGGATGTCAGAGGATGACTTTTGTTCTAGGGATTGACTCTTGTTAGGCTTGCACAGTCAAACCCTTTTCCCGTTGGCCCATCTTGTTTGCTCCCCCAGATTTTACTATTTGTCATTCACAAA
Source organism: Sigmodon hispidus (assembly GCA_004025045.1). Lineage (NCBI taxonomy): Eukaryota > Metazoa > Chordata > Mammalia > Rodentia > Cricetidae > Sigmodon > Sigmodon hispidus. The sequence continues at coordinate 2,761 of PVIH01003268.1, read as the reverse complement.
GCTGACTGTGCTCCATAATGCTGGTGACATGATGGTGTGATGGGCTCAGTCCTCATTGTGGAGAGCTGACTTAGTCAGGGAGAAAGTGTTTCATGGGGTGGGGATGCTAAAAAATAAGCAGTAGGGCTGAGTCATTTTGGGATAAAGAGAGGTCTACAGGATGCCATGGGATGAAAAGTTTCTGCACCTCAGTAGCCTTTCTGCAGATGCAGGAATCCAAATCAGACCAAATTAGAAAAAGTCCCCATTGAATGGGTAAAGTACTCTCAGGTGATTCTGCAGACCCCAAGAAAGGAGATGGGGAAGAGAGACAGGAAAACCACGTGTCTGTTTTCTGATGTGCAGTTTAAATACTCTGTGGGAGAGATCTTGAGCATCTCTTGGGGAGGAGCCTGTTTGGGGGGGCTTTCTGAGGGGCAGGGTCTGGGGAGTGAGAGGTGGGGCTTCCCCCTAATCAGTGGCATATGATTTTAACTGTGTAACGGTGTGTTACATTTGTTTCTGCTGCTTTTGTTAATGTTGCAAAAATGTGTCACATTTGTTTGATTATATATGATTGACCTGGGGTCAGGAGACTGAGTCACCAACTGGCTGACAGGAAGTGACAGGGAAGAATTAAGTGTATGAAGGGTTCTTTAGTTGGTGCTGAGCAGAAGGATGCCCCTTTTTTCCCCCAGGAGACGGTTAGCTATTTACTATTCAGTCTCTCAGAGGTAGGAGGATTTCACCTCAACCTTTGAATCCTGAGTTCTATAGAAGGATAAAGATTTAGATAGCCTTTCCTGGGCTGGTGGGATGGCTCGGAGGTTTAAGAGCACTGACTGTTCTTCCAGAGGTCCTGAGTTCAATTCCCAGCAACCACATGGTGGCTCACAACCATCTATAATGACATCTGGTACTCTCTTCTGTACACTGTATACATAATAAATAAATAAATCTTAAAACAACAATAAAAAAATAGATAACCTTTCCTTCAGGAATAGGTTTCTGCTAGCTGGACCGATGCTAGTTAGGGAGTTGGAATTGCTGGTTGGGACAGCCGTTGCTTAAACTGCCGCCACTGTATTGCATGAAAAACTGTTAGTGTTCTGCCTAACTGTTATACATCTCAGATCTCTCTTCCTCCTTCCTCTTGCCCCTCTTCTTCACTCTAATAAAGTCTCTTCACGTGAGTGTAGTTGCGGCTCCCACCAGCACAAACCGACTGCCACATGTCTGCCTGCATGCCCCTCCCCAACATCTGCTGTAGGAGTAGTTTGAGGCCCAGAGCAGAGGGAAAGTTTCACGCAGAATTCTGAAAAAGAGTAACTTTTAGGGACCTTCCCTTCAATATGTGTGGCACACTCACTACTCCGTCTTCTGTTCCGACTGTCCAGAATGGAGTCTTTTTTATTTTATATTTTTTAACTATCCATTTATTTCTATGACTATGACTGTGTTTTTGTTTTTTTTAAATTTATTTATTTATTATGCATACAGTTTTACAGAAGAGGGTACCAGACCTCATCATAGATGGTTGTGAGCCACCATGTGGTTGCTGGGAATTGAACTCAGGACCTCTGGAAGAACAGTCAGTGCTCTTAACCTCTGAGCCATCTCTCCAGCCCCTGACTGTATTTTTTTTAAGTTTAAGCACATTGTTAAACACGCTGTAACCTGTTTAGAGGTTTTTCTGGCTGGATCTCTTTTACTTTTTTTGACTTTTTTGTCTTTTTTGACTGCATGAGCAAACTTAAAACTGCTAAGCTGCACGTGGGTCCCCAGCACTTGGCTCTCAGCTTGCTCTGCCTGCTTTTGGGCTAGTGACAGGCAGCTAAGCCTAAACCTTGTGTCTAGGTTGGAGGTGTATGACCAGTAACTGCATTCAACCTTCCTAGAGCTCTAGAGTGCTGATGCTCACATGGTGGCGGGCAGTTTTAGATTTTTGTTCCTATTGATTTCCTACCTCCTCAAGAGTAGTGGCATAGCATAGTGGCAGAAACTCTTAAAGGAACCATATCTCCCTTCCCTTTTTAAAAAGCGTTCTCAGGCCCTATGGAAATACGGGCCCCATGTTGATAAGCCAAAATGTTGGAGTTTCTTTTACTCTAGCCCCACATTGGGCACCAAAATATTGCTGGTTATTTTTTACTCTTTTGGGCGGGGGGCTGTCATCCAGCTCCGAAGAAAATCACACAAGAAGGCATAGTCTTAATTATTAATGCCCAGTCCTGTTTGGTTTGCTTCTTGCCAGCTTCTCTTAACTTTAATTATCCCATCTACCTTTGCCTCTGGGCTTCCCTCCCCCCCTTTTTTTTTTTATTTATTTCTTCTATAATTTTTTTATTTTATTTTATTTTATTTAACTTTATTTATTTATTTATTTGCCTTGGTGTTTGCCTGGAACTACAGACTGCTGCCATGTGGGTGCTGGGAATCGAACCCGGGTCCTCTGGAAGAGCAGACAGTGCTCTTAACCGCTGAGCCATCTCTCCAGCCCCGGCTTTCCCTTTTTCTATTCCTGTCTACCTCTCTTTGTTTCTTACTCCAAGGCTAGCTGTGTGGCTGGGTGACTGTGTGGCTGTGTGGCTGTGTGGCTGTGTGACTGTGTGGCTGTGTGGCTGTGTGGCTGTGTGACTGTGTGGCTGTGTGGCTGTGTGGCTGTGTGGCTGTGTGGCTGTATGACTAGGTGGCTGACTCCTGGCACCCTCCCTTCCTCCTCTAGCTCTTTTTCCTTCCCAGATTTCTCCTTCTATTCATTCTGTCTGCCAGACATCCCTTC